>NIVC01002450.1:0-50000 GCA_002269645.1 Macrostomum lignano | reverse complement strand
AAACGGGAAAGAAAACGAGGGCCCTAAAGCCGAGAGAGAGAGAGGATCAGACTTGATATTAAAAGTACGATATTGCATGGCTCCATTTGATTTGCATTGGCTAGTAGGGCTTGGCCCAACTTCAGAAGCCACTTCCTGTTCGACAGCGGTAGGCTGATTGAAATTCCCCGCTCATTTCTTTGACAGCCTGTCTTTAAAACACGACCTTCATGCTCTCCCGCTTTCCCTATACTTTATGATCTGTCAACTGTATGCCCAGTCTAATTAAATTTATTATACCATGGCCTTTATGCCTGGCGGGCCAAAATCTGTGCCTGCTAATAGCAGTACCCGTAGACCGGTAGACTGTCTATGGCTAAAACTCTATCAACCGGCAGCAAATTGCGGGCAGTTAAGGCCATTAAACAATAATAGTCTATGGCTGAGGTTCCTCACTCTCAAAGCTTGAGGCAAAAATGTCTATGGTATCGATACACTATCACTTGCTTTAAGAACATAAGAATGAGCAATCAAAGGGCGAGTGCTGCCCATATAGGGCCGTATGCAGAAAGCTTAGTCCAGACTAGCTAGTCCAGACTTGGGTAGTTCAGTCTATAGTCTATGGTCTAGCTACCCTAGTTCTGTCTATAGTAGACCGGTCTAACTATGTGTTTCTGCATACCAAATCCAAGTCTAGACTAGCTTTTCAAGACCGGACTACCCTAGACAGAGCTTTCTGCATACGGCCCATAGTCTATTGCTCAAGATTTATCTCATCTTTGGACCCTCAGCCTATTGTTAATCCAAGCTTAAACAGCCCAACCCCAGTCATGATCTACAAATAAGTAAAGTTCTGATGAAAGATAAGCTTGATAATGAGCAATGCTAAATAATTTCCTGGTCATTAAGGGCTAGAGTAAGTCCTAATATTTCGCCCGCCTGTCAACAGAATGCTTCTAAATTCTTAAATTGAGCAGGACCTTGGAAATTTTACCAAAAATGGCTACGAAGGACTAATAAAACACAACAATTTACTGAAAAAAAAACACAAATCCTTGGTGACCCTGATGAAAAACTCCATCATTCACAGCGAATCACCAAAGTGCCGGTGAGAGAAACACCCTCACAACCACAGCAGCGGATCACCGGTGAGAGAAACACCCTCACAACCACAGCAGCGGATCACCGGTGAGAGAAACACCCTCACAACCACAGCAGCGGATCACCGGTGAGAGAAACACCCTCACAGCAACAGCAGCGGATCACCGGTGAGAGAAACACCCTCACAGCAACAGCAGCGGATCACCGGTGAGAGAAACACCTTTACGACAACCTTGAGCCCCGAAAACGCACCTGCAAGTACTTCAAAACCCGGCAGGCAACGCCGCCAAACACCCAGGTCTCCATGAAGTCCTCAACCACAGTTGGCACCAAGCAGAACAGAATAACAAAGAAGTCCGCCAGAGCCAAGTTCAGCAGGAAGAGGTTGGTGGCAGTTCGCATCTGAGGTGTCCTCAGTATAGCGATGATGACCAGCAGGTTGCCCAGCAGGCCCACAGAGAACACAATTGCATAGAGGCACAACAAGCCAATTTTGAATGGCGTCAGTCGCATCTCGTAGAGAATATCGGAGACGTACTCGGCTTCCGTCAGACAGTAGTCGTTGCTGTCGTACTGCGACAGGCTGCAGTCTCGGCCTGTCTGATTGATGGAGCTAGCAGGAGCAGCTGAGGGCAGATTTCCCATGATGCTAGTTGTTCAGCTCTGTCTATATTCAGTTTGATCAGTTCAAAAGTTAGTTGATATATTAGTTTACTAGAGAGAAGCGTTGCCGAAACTGCAGCGCCAACAGCTTTTAACAACCGGGTCGAGTCCCTCTAAATGACTCCCGATTGGTCGAGAACTTTCTCTCCACAGCCGAAGCGATCAGCCAATCAAACCCTTGATAAACTGTCTACAGAATAGAAATCTGAGCCGAAGCTAAGTAGAAGTGAAACCGATGGAAGACCGTGGTAGTGATTCACGTTGATCTATAGGCATTGATAGCGATTCACATTGATCTACAGACATTGATAGCGATTCACATTGATCTACAGACATTGATAGCGATTCACATTGATCTACAGACATTGATAGTGATTCACATTGATCTATAGGCATTGATAGCGATTCACATTGATCTATAGGCATTTATAGTGATTCACATTGATCTACAGACATTGATAGTGATTCACATTGGTCTATAGGCATTGATAGTGATTCACATTGATCTACAGACATTGATAGTGATTCACATTGATCTATAGGCATTGATAGTGATTCACATTGATCTATAGGCATTGATAGTGATTCACATTGATCTACAGACATTGATAGTGATTCACATTGATCCAGAGGCATTGATAGTGATTCACATTGATCTATAGGCATTGATAGTGATTCACATTGATCTATAGGCATTGATAGCGATTCACATTGATCTACAGGCATTGATAGTGATTCACATTGATCTATAGGCATTGATAGTGATTCACATTGATATACAGACATTGATAGTGGTTCACATTGATATACAGACATTGATAGTGATTCACATTGATCTACAGACATTGATAGTGATTCACATTGATCTACAGACATTGATAGTGATTCACATTGATATACAGACATTGATAGTGATTCACATTGATCTACAGACATTGATAGTGATTCACATTGATATACAGACATTGATAGTGATTCACATTGATATACAGGCATTGATAGTGATTCACATTGATCTATAGGCATTGATAGTGATTCATATTGATATACAGACATTGATAGTGATTCACATTGATCTACAGACATTGATAGTGATTCACATTGATATACAGACATTGATAGTGATTCACATTGATATACAGGCATTGATAGTGATTCACATTGATCTACAGACATTGATAGTGATTCACATTGATATACAGACATTGATAGTGATTCACATTGATCTACAGGCATTGATAGTGATTCATATTGATATACAGACATTGATAGTGGTTCACATTGATATACAGACATTGATAGTGATTCACATTGATCTATAGGCATTGATAGTGATTTACACATATCCATAGGCATTGATAATGACATCTACAGACATGGACAGTAATCAATGAGCTACATTGGTATTCTGTAGACATCGATAAAGGTTCGCATAGATCAATACGCACACATACCGAAAGTGATCTGTATCACTTTCACTTTCATGGCAAGCGGAAAAAACTAGTATTCAGAGTTCCACATTGATCCAAGCTAACATAACTAAGAAACTAATTAGAAGGCAATATCGAATAGGAAAAACAGTGCATTGTCAATGCGGAATGAGTTTCACAGACGCTATAATCTTTGCTGTTGGATGCTAAGCTCATATTTTTTATTGCCTTCTTCGCAAGCCGGCAATAATCCGCAACTGATAGCGATAGCGGAAAAAAACTAATGACATTTTTATCTGCATCAAATTTCCCTATCCGATGAGTTATTTAGCGCTACTGAGGGCAACAGTTCACGCAATTTTGTAGTTTCGTTCAGATATTTTATGAAACACTGATGTGTTTCATTTTTGGCGGCAATAGGTAGGAACTACTCGACAAGTCGCATTGTACAAAAAAGGTGATTTTTACATTAATATTTTCTTGTTCCATACCAATTTAGCCGCGCACGGGAATCCGAACTCGAGTCGGTACTTTAGCTAGCAGCTTATCAGGTAGGTCTGCGTGAAATAAAATAGCTAAAAAAGCTTTGATAATTGTCGCGACAATAAAAAACCAATTATAAAACTTTTTATTGATCTTATCAGTTTTATGAAGGAGTAAGTTTATCTGCGCCAAAAACACTTAATTTAAAATACTTTAAATAATATAAATAGCTTTACGATCGAAGAGAAAACCTCTCTGCCAAGCAAACCAAATTAGAGGTTTGGTACTGATAATAATTGAATTCTCACACGAGTCACGTGGTCAGTTCAGCTAGGCAAGTCACGTGACCAGTTCAGCTAGGCGAGTCACGTGACCAGTTCAGCTAGGCGAGTCACGTGACCAGTTCAGCTAGGCAAGTCACGTGACCAGTTCAGCTAGGCGAGTCACATGACCAGTTCAGCTAGGTAAGTCACGTGACCAGTTCAGCTAGGCTAGTCACGTGACCAGTACAGCTAGGCGAGTCACGTGACCAGTACAGCTAGGCTAGTCACGTGATAAGTTCAGCTAGGCGAGTCACGTGATGTAATCTATAAAGGAAGAGTTTGTCACGCAAGCATGCAGGGCTTTAACATTGAATGTCTAATTTGAGTATCAAATAGCTCTCAGTGCAAGAGAGACGAAAGTGACAATGTGAGAGCAGTCACGCCAGTCACATGACGCTGCAGGATCGAGCCCGGTTCAGCTCCACCGCGTCCGTCTCCGACTTGCTGCGCCGATACTCGTCGGCTCCTTGACCGCTGCCGAAGTCGGCCGAATCGCCGATACCGCGCTTCCGGTTCGCAGCTGCCGCCTTCGACGCCGGTCTTGAATAGTCGCCGCCGCCGTCGCCGCCGCCACCGTCACTGGTCGCTGGCGAGGAGCCGATCAGGCGGTCCCAGGATCGAGTCCGCTCCGGGTCGAGCAGCTCGCGCGATCGGATCGCCTGCACGGCCTCCAGGGCGGCCCGCTCGGACGGCGAGTCAACCAGCCTGTAGGCGAAGATGTTGCCGGACTGGCAGGCCACCAGCACCGAGCCGTCGCTGCGCGCTTCGACCGCGCGAACTTCGTGATGCGCGTCCAGCTCGCCAGCCGGGGCGCACTCGGGCACGCGGTAGGCGCGCACCCGGCGGCCACGGCTGAACAGCATCAGCGAGTCGGCGAGGGCGAAGCAGCGGAACTGGAAGCCGGCCGGAGCGGCGCGGCGCAGCGGCAGTCCGGCGGCCACCGAGTACAGGTAATTGTCGGCGTCGACGCAGTACTCGCCGGAGCGGGAGAAGCTCAGCCGGTCCGGGTCGGTGCCGGCCGGCAGAAGATTCGGCGCCAGGCAGCGTAGAGTCAACGTCTCGACGTCAATGATCATGACGCTCTGGGTGAAACGGCGCTGGTCGGGCGACCTGCAGAGTTAATGAAGGATTGACGCTGAACCATCCTGTGAGGCTTCAAGGGCAGGCAGCAGAGATGAAAAACCATCTATCCATATATATACGAGCTATATATCACGAGATATAAATCACGTGACGCGTAAGGTACAATCCTTAGGAACATTAACCGTTAGGAAGTCACGTGACGCATCGCGTATATTTATTACATTCTTGTGACTAGAATAACCACAGGGAAGTCACAGAGAATACTTGTTTAATCAGAACGCATCTTAGCCGAACGTCCAACCCTGCGCTAGATCTAGAGACGGCGACCCCCTAGAAATTGACGCAGACAGTTCTGTCCGGTCCAATTAATGCTAGAAAATTACAGCTGGAAAAGGCTCAGTTGGCCTAGGAGAAACTCATTATGATCGGATTAAGGTTTCTTAGCCGAGGTTATCCTATTCAGTTTCACAGCGAACTGGTAAAAACAGGATATATAGATTTTCCCGCGGTTTAGATCAGCTTATTGGAGTTCAATTTGCCGCAGTCATGCATGCCAGATGGGAACAAATTGACAAGGAGAACGAACGGGGCTGATTTAGGAGGGTATACAAACAGCATTCGCGTATCTATGAACATTCTTCATGCCCTTATATTCACACACTATTGTAAACCAAGAGATGAACATTCCCAGGAAGGTTGAGTTTTAGACAACCATGCACAACGGCGCTGTGGAAATTCTGCCCATTCCGCTGACTCCTGAGCACACACAGGCGCGCCATACTGTACGCAGGCACGCACTCATGCACACGCTCACACAGGTGTACACTGTACAGCGGCCTCTGTGCCTTGGAGGCTGGACCTCATGGGTGTGAGTCAGTCAGGCTTCTATAAGCATCCTTCACCGCAGGACTCTCACCGAACACTGTCCAGGGCCTCCTCCTCCTCCGTGTACACCACGACAACGTCGCTGCCACCCTCGTCGCTGCCGGCCAGACAAGGCTGCACAGCCAGAATGCGGCGCACCAGGCCGAAGGCGGACAGCATGCTGGGCCCAATCAGCCTCGTCTGGCCCGTCCCAGTGTTCCAGGTGAACAGGCACGTCTCAATATAATAGGCCCGGGCGCAGTCCAAGTCCCTGGCTGTCAGGCAGACGATCAGCCTGTCGTTGCCAGTCAGGAACGGCCGGCCTAGCAGGTGCGGGATGCTCGCCGACTCGCCGCACGCCTCCGGACGGACGGCGCCGTCACCCAGAGCCAGTCGTGTGATGCCGAACGGCTGCTTGAAGGCCACCTCGGCCTGGTCAACAATGTACACGTCACTAGAGTGCCGGCAGGGCAGCAGGTGGCCGGGCACGTTGCCGAATTCGGCAAGAATTCGACGCTCGGACAGCGACCAGACGATGTTGGTGGTGTTCGGGTTGCGCTGCACCACGGATGCCACGGCGTAGTCGCCGCAGGAGGATATGGCGCAGTCCACCACAACGCCCTCGTGGCTGTACAAGTCGGTGAGGTAGCCGGTGTCCAAATCAACAACGCCCATCTCATCGCTGTTGTCGCAGCAGGCGACGGCGCGCGGACGCCGACGAGCAGATCGGACGGCGCGAATTGGCGCAGTGAGCGAGTCGACCGCGGTGCCGTCGGTGAAGGCGCCCTGCAGGCTCCACAGGTGGATCTCGCGCGAGTGCTCAATGAAGCCGACAACCAGGCTGCGCGTCTGGTCAACCAGCAGGCGCGTCAGAATCCCCGTTGGCGCGTGCAGCATCACCAGCGGCCGGCCCTGCTCGACCTCCCAGACCAGCACGTCGCGGAAGATGCTGGTAATCACCACCCGGTCGCCGAATGCGAAATCCGCCTCGCTAAAGTTGATCCGCTCGTAATTGGCGTTGGGCATTTTGAATTCGGCCGGAATTTCCGGAGGACGACGGATGTGCGCCACAATGGCATCCCGGCCGAACTCGTACACCAGCACGTTCTTCTCGGCGCGAACCAACAGCAGCTGCTCAGCCTGCGACACGCGCATGTCCTGCAGCCGGTCGTCTCCAAGCGAATTCTCGAACATGATTTTGAAGGACATCTCGATAGCGCCTTTGGCGTCCATGTAGAGAATGACCACCTTCTGCTCGCCTTCGCACATGATGAAAGCGCGCGAGCCGTCTCTGGTGAACATCAGGCGCTTCGGCACCGCCAGCAGATCCACCACAGATGTCTGGACTCCGTTGCCGATCTCGAACACCAGCACCTGTGGGGGTGGGTGACAGCAGCACGTTGCTCTGAATGCCAACCGGACCGCAGTCATTGCAAAATCCGCCCCCCCTCATTTTTCCTATTGCAACAGCAAAATCCGCCCCTATTCTTCTCATTGCAACAGCAAAATCCGCCCCATTCTTCATATTGCAACAGCAATATCTGCCCCCCCCCATTCTTCTCATCGCAGCAATAATAATAATAATAACAATAATAATAATAATAATAATAATAATAATAATAATAATAATAATAATTGATTACACCTGCCCCAATCGGGCCAGATGTGCAACCGACAGCTCAGTCGCAGCTATTGCGCGGCGCATCTGAAGGCTGCGTACGGCTGTTCAGTCCAAGGACTGGGGGTTGTCACACACACCCTCAATTACCCCAGCTAATGCTTGTTACCCATTTTACAGCTGGGTAAACTGAAGCAATGCAGAATTAAGTGTCCTGCTCAAGGACACAAATTGTTCCTGTGGGATCGGGAATCGAACCCCCGACCTTCAAGTCGTGAGTTGGACGCTCCAACCACTAGGCTACAACTACTTAATAACTAACCATCTACATGCGACCAGATAATACGCTAGCTGGAAACCGCTCCAGCAGCTCATTGCAACAGCAAAATCCGCCCTATCTTCGACGCCGCTCCGTACCTGCTCCCCATTATTTGTGAAGATGAACCGCTCATCGGGGGTGATGTCGCACAGCGCCGCACGCCGGTCCGGTTTGAACACGTGAATGGGCTGGCAGGTGGCCAAGTCGGCGATGATCACGGAGGACATTCGCGAGGCCACGATGCAAGCAACTAGTCGGCGAGCGACTCGAACTTTGGTGATGCGGAACATGCTCTTCTCCTCGAACGGCATGGTGTCGATCCAATTCAACGGCAGGATGTGCCCGACAAAGGAGCCATCCGAGCAGAGGTGAACCTGAGTTCGAGGACGGCGGTTATTTTACGGTAATTTGGCTGCATTTTACCCGTAGCACAAGAACTCAGTTTTGCAAAATTCTTACGATCAGGGATTAGAAATTTAGGGCTAGAGATTTAGGAGTTGGAATCTGAGTTTTAGGATTTAGGATTTGGGATTTAGGAGTTAGGAGTTAGGAGTCGGGAGTTGGGATTTAGGATTTGGAATTTGAGACTTGGGATTTGAGACTTTGGATTTGAGACTTAGGGTTTGAGACTTGTGATTTGCTACTTGGGATTTGCGACTTGGGATTTGCGATTTGGAATTTGCGACTTGGGATTTGCGATTTGGAATTTGCGACCTGGGATTTGAGACTTGGGATTAGGGACTTATGATTTGACTTGGATTTAGGATTTGAGATTTGGCATCGGTATGATGGTTTGGGATTTGAGATTTGAGATTTAGTATTTGGGATTTGGGATTTGAGATTTAGTATTTGGGATTTGAGATTTGGCATCGGTATGATGGTTTGGGATTTGAGATTTGAGATTTAGTATTTGGGATTTGGGATTTGGGATTTAGTATTTGGGATTTGAGATTTGGCATCGGTATGATGGTTTGGGATTTGGGATTTGGGATTTAGTATTTGGGATTTGAGATTTGGCATCGGTATGATGGTTTGGGATTTGTGATTTGGGATTTAGTATTTGGGATTTGGGATTTGAGATTTAGTATTTGGGATTTGAGATTTGGCATCGGTATGATGGTTTGGGATTTGGGATTTGGGATTTAGTATTTGGGATTTGAGATTTGGCATCGGTATGATGGTTTGGGATTTGTGATTTGGGATTTAGTATTTGGGATTTGGGATTTGAGATTTAGTATTTGGGATTTGAGATTTGGCATCGGTATGATGGTTTGGGATTTGGGATTTGAGATTTAGTATTTGGGATTTGAGATTTGGCATCGGTATGATGGTTTGGGATTTGTGATTTGGGATTTAGTATTTGGGATTCGGGATTTGGGATTTAGTATTTGGGATTTGAGATTTGGCATCGGTATGATAGTTTGGGATTTGTGATTTGGGATTTAGGAGTTAGGATTTGGGATTTGGAATTTGGAATTCAGGGTTCGAGATATGAGATTTTTAAGTTAGAATTTATCATTCAGTACTAAGGATTTGGTATTGATTTGGGTTGGATTTAAGTCTGGAGATGTGGCATCGAAATTTGGATTTGAAGCTTTTAATGGAGGATCGATTTCATATTTTTCTGCCATATACATGTATTGATACTAGGATTTTATGAAACGTTTAAGTTAAAACCTTGCTTTTAGGCCACTCAGTGATGATGTGCTCTCCCGCATTTAAATTGAGTTTGCTAGTCTGGATTGATCTGAATTTCAAATTTTCTGCATATCTCATCAGTGTCCTCTAGCTGGCTTTGCCATTTGTGTCTGGCTGTCTCACTCACGGAGTTTTGTACAACCCTCTCAGATTCCATTGTTTTACTCTCAGATTCCATTGTTTTACTCTCAGATTCCATTGTTCTATTCTCAGATTCCATTGTTTTACTCTCAGATTCCATTGTTTTACTCTCAGATTCCATTGTTTTACTCCCAGATTCCATTGTTCTACTCTCAGATTCGATTGTTTTACTCTCAGATTCCATTGTTTTACTCTCAGATTCCATTGTTCTACTCTCAGATTCCATTGTTTTACTCTCAGATTCTATTGTTTTACTCTCGGATTCGATTGTTTTACTCTCGGATTCGATTGTTTTACTCTCAGATTCGATTGTTTTACTCTCAGATTCGATTGTTTTACTCTCAGATTCCATTGTTTTACTCTCAGATTCGATTGTTTTACTCTCAGATTCCATTGTTTTACTCTCAGATTCCATTGTTTTACTCTCAGATTCCATTGTTTTACTCTCAGATTCCATTGTTTTACTCTCAGATTCCATTGTTTTACTCTCAGATTCCATTGTTTTACTCTCAGATTCGATTGTTTTACTCTCAGATTCGATTGTTTTACTCTCAGATTCCATTGTTTTACTCTCAGATTCCATTGTTTTACTCTCAGATTCCATTGTTTTACTCTCAGATTCCATTGTTTTACTCTCAGATTCCATTGTTTTACTCTCAGATTCCATTGTTTTACTCTCAGATTCCATTGTTTTACTCTCAGATTCCATTGTTCTACTCTCAGATTCCATTGTTTTACTCTCAGATTCCATTGTTTTACTCTCAGATTCCATTGTTTTACTCTCAGATTCCATTGTTTTACTCTCAGATTCCATTGTTTTACTCTCAGATTCGATTGTTTTACTCTCAGATTCCATTGTTTTACTCTCAGATTCCATTGTTTTACTCTCAGATTCCATTGTTTTACTCTCAGATTCCATTGTTTTACTCTCAGATTCCATTGTTTTACTCTCAGATTCCATTGTTTTACTCTCAGATTCGATTGTTTTACTCTCAGATTCCATTGTTTTACTCTCAGATTCCATTGTTCTACTCTCAGATTCTATTGTTTTACTCTCAGATTCGATTGTTTTACTCTCAGATTCCATTGTTTTACTCTCAGATTCGATTGTTTTACTCTCAGATTCGATTGTTTTACTCTCAGATTCGATTGTTTTACTCTCAGATTCGATTGTTTTACTCTCAGATTCGATTGTTTTACTCTCAGATTCCATTGTTTTACTCTCAGATTCGATTGTTTTACTCTCAGATTCCATTGTTTTACTCTCAGATTCCATTGTTCTACTCTCAGATTCCATTGTTTTACTCTCAGATTCTATTGTTTTACTCTCAGATTCGATTGTTTTACTCTCAGATTCGATTGTTTTACTCTCAGATTCCATTGTTCTACTCTCAGATTCCATTGTTCTACTCTCAGATTCCATTGTTTTACTCTCAGATTCCATTGTTTTACTCTCAGATTCCATTGTTTTACTCTCAGATTCCATTGTTTTACTCTCAGATTCGATTGTTTTACTCTCAGATTCCATTGTTTTACTCTCAGATTCCATTGTTTTACTCTCAGATTCCATTGTTTTACTCTCAGATTCCATTGTTTTACTCTCAGATTCAATTGTTTTACTCTCAGATTCGATTGTTTTACTCTCAGATTCCATTGTTTTACTCTCAGATTCCATTGTTTTACTCTCAGATTCCATTGTTCTACTCTCAGATTCCATTGTTTTACTCTCAGATTCCATTGTTCTACTCTCAGATTCCATTGTTTTACTCTCAGATTCGATTGTTTTACTCTCAGATTCCATTGTTTTACTCTCAGATTCCATTGTTTTACTCTCAGATTCCATTGTTTTACTCTCAGATTCCATTGTTTTACTCTCAGATTCCATTGTTTTACTCTCAGATTCGATTGTTTTACTCTCAGATTCCATTGTTTTACTCTCAGATTCCATTGTTTTACTCTCAGATTCCATTGTTTTACTCTCAGATTCCATTGTTTTACTCTCAGATTCAATTGTTTTACTCTCAGATTCGATTGTTTTACTCTCAGATTCCATTGTTCTACTCTCAGATTCCATTGTTCTACTCTCAGATTCCATTGTTTTACTCTCAGATTCGATTGTTTTACTCTCAGATTCCATTGTTTTACTCTCAGATTCGATTGTTTTACTCTCAGATTCCATTGTTCTACTCTCAGATTCCATTGTTTTACTCTCAGATTCCATTGTTTTACTCTCAGATTCCATTGTTTTACTCTCAGATTCCATTGTTTTACTCTCAGATTCAATTGTTTTACTCTCAGATTCCATTGTTTTACTCTCAGATTCCATTGTTTTACTCTCAGATTCGATTGTTTTACTCTCAGATTCGATTGTTTTACTCTCAGATTCGATTGTTCTACTCTCAGATTCGATTGTTTTACTCTCAGATTCCATTATTTTACTCTCAGATTAGATTGTTCTACTCTCAGATTCGATTGTTTTACTCTCAGATTCCATTGTTCTACTCTCAGATTCCATTGTTCTACTCTCAGATTCCATTGTTTTACTCTCCGCGTTGCTTCCGTGTCTCGCTTTCAGATTTTCTCATCTCGCTCGGAGTTTTATCTCACTCTCGAATCTAGTATCTCACTCTGGAATCTTAGCATCTTACTCTCAAATCGTAGAATCTCACTCTCAATCTCAGTATCTCCCTCTCGGACCTCTGTATCTCACCTTGAGATGGCTCCGCTTCCTGTCGTCCACCATCACGGCGTACCGCTCGTCAGCTGACAGGTGCAGCTCTCCGCTGGACGTGCGAGCCTCGCCCAGCATGGTGCCCCGTTCCAGATCGTACTTGTACAGGGACACGTCGTCCTTCAATTTCACGTAAAGCGTAGCCGTCTCGGAGCTCAGGTGCATCGACTGCAGATTGGACGGGCATTCTACGGTAGATTGGAGCGCGCTGCCTGGCAGTTTGGCATAGGAATAGCAGGGCACGAATATATTGTGCTGGCAGCCGCGCACATCCGCCTGGCGCACCAGGTTCTTTATGTTCTTGTACTCGTGACTGTACAGCACCAGGCTGCCAGACAGCTCCGCAGCCAAGTTGTTCAAATTGTCGCCAAGAATGTCGAACGCTTTCCTGATTGTCTCCTCAACCAGGGACACCTCCGTGTTGCTGGGCACGAGTTGGAAATCTCGCAGCGTCTCCTCCAGGCCGAGGGCGGCGGATTTGTAGTAGAGCCAGTCGTAGCTGAACAGCACCAGATTGTTGAGCTCGGGCACGCGGTCGGACAGGAACAGATGACGCGGCAGCTGCCGGAACTTGCGCTCGTTGTAGAAACTGCCCTGCTGACCGCCGCCGGAGGTGACGCTGCCGCCAGTCTCGCCTTCGATGCTGTACATCAACTTCTGGGTTGGCATCAGCCGGTCCGCCGAGCTGACATCGTCAGCCGAGGAGACGGTGGACACCGGCTTGCTGACGCCGTGCCAGGTGCCCAGGAAATAGTCGGCCATTGTGAAGTGCAGCGACTTGCGCAAATCGTCGGAGCTCAGGTAGCGAGCGGCCACGGCGCTCTCGACGTCGCCGTTGGCCCAGTAGTTCACGAAGTAGCCGTCGAATGAAGCCTCGTGAATGAGCAGGCGGACCTCCTGCTTCATCAGCAGCCACACGGAGCTGGGAAACTGGCGGACGCCGTCTTCGATTGGGACGAGCATCTCGTCTAGGACGGCATCGTCCAGCGAAAGCAGGTCCTTGACTTCGATGTCCGTGAGGCCGCCGCCCGACAGGCTGACGTAGGCGAACGCGTGCGACACGGCGATGCGACCGAATTTGGCTTCGAGCCGGTCGAACTCCGCGTCCAGCAGGTCGGCCAGGCCGCTGCTCGCCGGCAGGTCGGCCGGGTCGTCGCCGGAGGCCAGCCGGGCCAGCCGGTCGCACAGCAGCGAGGCGTGGAACATGCTTTCCAGGCCGGCCAGCCGCTGCTCAGCCCAGCGCCACTGCTCTGCCGTGAGCCGGCGGCTCCTCTCGGCCAAGTAGTGCCTGGCGAACTCTCGGTAGGCGTCGGCCGTCTGCGGCCCGATGTGCAGCACGCGGAGATGCGGCCCGGCCAGGCTGAGCACACTGCCTCCGGCCTCGTCTAGCGCAGTGAGCACCAGCTTCACGTTGGACGGCGGACCCCGCGGCGCCGGCACCAACGACTGCGGCGGCAGGCGGTCGCCGGCGTCGTCGACGAGGCGCTCGGCGCCAGCGATGAGCAGCACTACGGGCCCGGCGCCGGACAGCCGGTCCACGAGCTCCTGCAGGTTGCGTGGCGGCGGCGCCGTCTGCTCGGCTGAGTTGGCGCCAGCGCCCGTGGCAACTACGCCGCCGGTGTCCAGCCGGCAGCAGGTGCGAATTTGGTTAAAGAGGCTGGCCGTCAGGTCGGAGAGGCGCCGTTCGAACATCACAACGCGCGGGATCAGGACGCCGACGGGGGACTCGCAGAGGCGCTGCTGAATCTGTCGGAGGGAGGAGGAGGGCAGTTTGCCGTCGTTGATTCTAGTGCATTGTGTACTACTGTATTTACTATGAAAAGAAAGAACAGCAAAAGATACAAATTTTTTAGCATTAGCTAACCGGAGTTCTTAGGCAGTCGCTTTTTTCTCTTTCTCCCGTAGCTTGAGTGAGCTTGTAATATCAGAAATATGAGCTGCATCTTCTCATTCCTTCCCTACTACCTACTTCCTATCCTATCTTGGCTTATAAAGCTTAAATCCAGTTGCAGGAGCACGAAGACTCGATCGCTCAACTTACTCATTTACACGACTTACTGAGTAACTAGTGGCTACATAGCTATTGCAATATATAATATATATGTGCTCTGGAAAATAGTACTTTATAAATCAATGTTTTGTAATTCACAAAACAAAACTAAAATATAGTGCAATGATAGGATGAATCTGTGACTTATTATTTATAATATAGTTTGTTTTAGTTTAGTATATCAGGTTTAGTGTACCATATAATAATTAATATTTTTAGTAAGTATATTATAATTTTGTTTAATTTAGCTTTGTTATCTCGTTTAAACAAAATTCTAATTTCTAATTTGATTTTTAGCATTAGCCAGGAAGTAGTATCTGTGATCGTAATGTCATTAATTTTGATATAACGTGACTGTCATTAATAATAAATAATAAATAATGAATATTAGCCCAATATGCATGGTATTGCTAGTTATACTAGGAGTTTTTACGATTGTTGGACGGGACCCTTTAAAATACTTTAAAATAAGCAATAGCTATCTAGATATTGGATGAAAATTGATTGACTACTTTTGCATCAAAATAAACTGCAACTATAGCAAATACTTTTGTACAGAATTTTTTTGAAAAATCCAGCTATCTAGCTGAAAATTGATAGACTCGCCATGTGGGATGTCTGGTGCGCTCAATTCTTCATAGGTAATTTCTGCTTACCGCAAAAGGAAATTACATGGCACAAGGGAATGGCAATAGCAATATCAATAAGTGATGCAGCCGAAAAAATGAATTTAGGCATGACTAATTAGCTTCAGCTTATTAAAACAGACGCAGTGCTGATCCCTCATCGCCCATAAAACTCAATGGGATAATTGCTTATTTTGTCCTATTGCTAATTTCATTTCCTGTTTACTGTATCTGTGTCTGTGCTGCTTTTCTGTCTGTACAAATTTCCCGATCGTCACCCCATCAA
Source organism: Macrostomum lignano (assembly GCA_002269645.1). Classification (NCBI taxonomy): domain Eukaryota; kingdom Metazoa; phylum Platyhelminthes; family Macrostomidae; genus Macrostomum; species Macrostomum lignano. The sequence continues at coordinate 34,605 of NIVC01002450.1, read as the reverse complement.
CCCTCAATCCAATCCACCCTCACCCCACTCAACCCGCACATCACTCAACCCTCACCCCACTCAACCCTCACCCCATCAACCCTCAATCCAATCCACCCTCACCCCACTCAACCCGCACCTCACTCAACCCTCACCCCACTCAACCCTCACCCCACTCAACCCGCACCCCACTCAACCCTCACTCCAATCAACCCTCACCCCAATCAACCCTCACCCCACTCAACCCTCACCCCACTCAACCCTCACTCCAATCAACCCTCACCCCACTCAACCCTCACCCCACTCAACCCTCACCCCACTCAACCCTCACTCCAATCAACCCTCACCCCACTCAACCCTCACCCCACTCAACCCTCACCCCACTCAACCCTCACCCCAACCCTAATCACATCTGCATCGGATGACTAATCAAGCCAGTCAACCTCACCTCAATAAAAGCCTGAGCAATAGCGGGCATCTTGCCAGTGTTCTGGCCGCCCAACAGTAGATAGGTATAGTTCTGCCTGGCCGAAAAGTCCACGCAGTATTCAACCACGGCCTCAATAGTGGCCTCCTGTCGAAGGCTGAACGGAGCAAGCAGTCGGCAATGCTCCAAGCTGGTCCAGGCGTCGTCAAAGACGCGGACAACCTCGCTGTCGGCGTGCATCTGTTTTCCAGCTAGCCGACTCTCGACGGCTGTCTTGGCAGCTTCGATGAAAGCTTCGCAGAAGTCGCCGAGGTATTCTTCGTGTAGGCGCTTGTCGATGCCGTCTGGAAAGCGCCACAGGACGGAGAATTGGCGATCAACGCTAGCGTAGGTGGTTAAACGATCGTTGAGCTCCTGGAGCAGGTCAGCCAGGCTTTTGTCGATCAGGAAACGATCGTTCTCTTCGTCAAGCTCAACGTCAGTGTACAGATCCGCCTTTGGCTCGTTCAGGTAGTTTTTCAAGTCAATTATGTCGCGCTCGAATACGACAGGACGGAACTGGGTCAGGTCGGAGTGGCTCAACAGGTGCGAGATACCGGCGTCCAGCTCTGGATGGTGTCGGTTAAATGTGGTGGGCGATTTGGTGCAAAGTGTGCTAACAGTTGTAGCTGGCAATGACTATTTGGGGGCGAGGGTTGAGTGGGGTGAGGGTTGACTGGGGTGAAGGTTGAATGGGGTGAGGGTTGAGTGGGGTGAGGGTTGAGTGGGGTGAGGGTTGAATGGGGTGAGGGTTGAGTGGGGTGAGGGTTGAGTGGGGTGAGGGTTGAATGGGGTGAGGGTTGAGTGGGGTGAGGGTTGAGTGGGGTGAGGGTTGAGTGGGGTGAGGGTTGAATGGGGTGAGGGTTGAGTGGGGTGAGGGTTGAGTGGGGTGAGGGTTGAGTGGGGTGAGGGTTGAGTGGGGTGAGGGTAGCTAGAATTGAATGCGTCAATCATTAAAAAGTGCACGCAACAGCCAAACGTTTCCCAGCCCCTTGGAAATGAGCGACTCCGAGCCCGGGCCAGCCGCTGTGTATTAGGAAGCAGTCAATTTGTGACTGATCTATCGTTTGGCAGAATCAGTTTGTTTAAAGTCCGAGCAGCCACTCACTCTGTCAGGTATGCTTATCTTGACCGATGCTTGCGGCTCAGGAGACTCCAGTTGCTTTGAGAAAAATATTGAGGGAAGAAGTTCTGGGGAAAGTAAGTTAATCTGTGAGCAAGCAGTGTCGGTCGTGTGGACACTGCTGTAACGTTTTAATTAATAAATGCATACAGAGACTGGGGCTTGCTAGTTTGGAGAAATTTTCGACAGAACTATGTTAGAAATATGCAATACAAAGTAAGCGAAGCAGGTACTAAGAATAAAAGCAACTATATCGATTCGTGTTCACCACTGCTGCATTGCATACTGACTTGCAAAGGCTGATTAATTCCACTACCCAGCTTCATGGACTCGTTTTTAGACACTGCATGGTGTCTATCTGAGCTTCTGCAAGACTGGATTTAGCGCGATTTGAATCTTTAGATCTACATAGGGTTTCTCCAAGCTTTTTGTAACTAACTGACAGTGTCCAGATACAACAGACAGTCTCTAAATCTGACAGTCTCTGGAGATTTAACTGATCACCTTTAGATCTAAGTGACAGTCTCTAGATTTAATAGACGCCCTTTAGATCTAACTGACAGTCTCTAGATTTAAAAGACGCCCTTTAGATCTAACTGACTATCTCTAGATGTAAATCTATAATCTCTATGTATAACTGATAGCCTCTATATCTAAATAGCAGCCTTTAGATCTAAATGACAGCCTCTAGATCAAGCTGACAGTCTCTAGGTCTAACTGACATTGTAGAGCTGACAACCTTATTAGTAACACTGACAGCCTCTAGATGTAACTGACAGTCTTATGATGTAACTGACAGCCTCTAGATCTACATGTAGTAGCTGTCTAAGTCTCTAACTCTCTAGACCTTTAGATCTGGTGTACTTTCTCAAGCTTTAAGTAGATGGCTAAGATCTATCTGACTGAAATTCTAAATCAAACAATGTCTGAACAGCGAAACAGTCTCTAAGACAAAATTTGCAAACATGCCATGCAAATTCCATCGTCTCTTGGTTTGAATTTCTGAATTTCTGAAGAGACATGGGAAACTGTTAAATACTAATCGAACTGATTAATATTGGGATAACAGAGCGGCAGGTTTAATCCCTTTTAAGCCTGGAATTCGCAGCGCTGGAATCATATTTTTATGTCTTCCATCGGATTAAAAACTTCCTCTTAAAGAGCTGCGCGAGACAGGATATTAGCTGAGGAGATTTCTCTGCACCCAACTGACCAAATAGATTATATGGGTGGGCAAGCTTTGTGCGAGATCAGGCCAGGATTTTGTCTAAGACATCCTTCTTCAGGCTTTTATGTCATCTCGCTGTCCTCTCGTCTCTTGTCTGCTCCGGTTTGCTCTCGCCCAGCGCGGGCCTGAGCTGGGCTGGGGATTCTCGCCTCTTCTCAACTGGCTTTCCACTCAGACTGCTTCTAAACTGCTTGCAGCCCCTCAGGCAGAGTTGCTTGCTCTCTTCTGCACCACGTTTTGGCGGTCTGGCAATTCAAATCTGCTTTAAATTTATTGTCAAAATATCTGCTCTGGCTGACTTTCAGCTGCTTGACTGCCTTTAGAGCCTTTAGAGTGTCTTTAGTGTGTCTTTAGTGTGTCTTTAGAGTGCCTTTAGAGTGTCTTTAAAGTGTCTTTAGTGTGTCTTTAGTGTGTCTTTAGTGTGTCTTTAGAGTGTCTTTAGTGTGCCTTTAGTATCTTTAGAGTCTTTAGAGTGTCTTTAGAGTTCCTTTAGAGTTAAGTGTTTTTAGCTCGTAGTGTCTTAAGTGCTTTGTATCTCATTGTCCATAGCATCTTCAATTATCTTAGTATCTCGGAGTCCCCAGTGCCTTGACTTTCCAGTGTCTCAATGCATAGAGTCGAGTGTCTCTGTGTCTCAATGTCTTAGTGTCATTAGTGTCCATGTGTTCCCCTGAGCCAGACATGGTAGCCGAACCCGTCTAGAAATGCATGTATTTATTTGAAATTTGAGGCTTCTGTAAAAGGTAACTAATAGAAACCGGCGTTCTCTTAGACAGAAGCTGATTGATACTAATTAGGAAGCCATTGACATGCCCTAATTTAACTATGGACGTCAAAAGCGAACCACTGCCTCATGGCAGCCGCAAGAGTTCGCCTTACCAAAGGTGAGGATCTCGAACGCGGTCTGATCGTCCATGGTGCCCTCCCGCAGGCAGATGCCCACCCCGATCTTAAACAGATTTGCCAACAGCCTGGCCGTGAATTTCCACTCGGCTAATGCCGACGCTTTGGCTTCGGGATCCTCGCCGACAATGTCCGGCAGCTGGCGACTGGCTGGAAGCAGAACGTGCTCGGTGTCGCCGTCAGGACATTCGGCGTTCTCGTCGCGGCGGTACCAGGAGTCTAGGATGTGGTACTGCGCCGTCAGCGGGTTCCGGTGGGCGCGCAGGGTGGCGCGGATCAGCTCGAAGGCGCGGCTGGGCAGCCGTCGGGGCAGCAGCGGCAGGCCGAACTTTTGGCCGAGGAGAATCTGAGGGGGGAAATTGACTGCTTTAGGTGGGGAGTTCAGTTGCTTTAGGTGGGGATTTCAGTAGCTTCAGGTGGGGATTTCAGTAGCTTCAGGTGGGGATTTCAGTAGCTTCAGGTGGGCATTTCAGTAGCTTCAGGTGGGCATTTCAGTAGCTTCAGGTGGGGATTTCAGTAGCTTCAGGTGGAGAGTTCAGTTGCTTCAGGTGGGAATTGCAGTTCAGTGAAAGGTGAGGATTTCAGTGATATGTCAGTAGAATTTTAGTGGGATTTCAGTGGGATTTCAGCCTGATTTCAGCGGGATTTCAATGGGATTTCAGAGGGATATCTTGGACTTTATATGACTTCTCCTTTGAAAGAGGATTTAGGTGCCTCAGATTTATAAATTGCAGTCAATTCGTTCAATTTCGTCTTAAAAGTCTGTTTTTAGCAGACTGAGCTACCCTTTAAGGGAGTTACAAATTCAAAACAATTGTTCATTTTTGAGTGCTGTTTTCACTTGGATTGAATAGAATGAATCAGACAGAAGAACTATTAGCTGGAAACAATCTTAATTCTCAGAAATGAATCTATTTCCAATCAAATCGAGTGAATTTTTCTGCGGACTAAGCCGAGTGCTCAGAGGATCGGTAACTGGGACTCCAAATTGGCTTAAGGACATCCGTCTGTGCCATCTGTCTGCTTGCTGTTTCTTCGCAAAACTATGTTAAATTCTCTCATTTATTTTTAAACTACTTTTAGTAGGTGTAGAGCCTTTTACTGATATGAATCTTGATAAAAACATTCAAGAACGGGAACTAATTATATTGGGACTTTCAGCAACATGATAACAACTCAAGATTGACAACTGAAAACTCACCACAGGCACAGAATGTGACAACTCACCACAGGCACAGAATGTGACAACTCACCACTGGCACAGAATGTGACAACTCACCACTGGCACAGAATGTGACAACTCACCACTGGCACAGAATGTGACAACTCACCACTGGCACAGAATGTGACAACTCACCACTGGCACAGAATGTGACAACTCACCACTGGCACAGAATGTGACAACTCACCACTGGCACAGAATGTGACAACTCACTACAGGCACAGAATGTGACAACTCACCACTGGCACAGAATGTGACAACTCACCACTGGCACAGAATCGTGCGAAGCGAAAGCAAACTTTCGCTTGATGTCGTGAAACAAATCCCAATAGTCCAGCTCGTCATAGTTGACCTTTTCAAGGCCTAGTTTGATGTCCACGCCCTGGGTTAACAAAAAAGCAATCAGGAATTTATATGACATAAAAGTCAGGTTTCTAAGAATAAATTCTCAATTTAAACTCACTCGAAACTGCAATCCGTAGGTGTTTCTGAAGTACTCGTACAGCCGTGGATAGGCCTCGTTTCTGAGAACTTCGCGCTCCTTTTCAAAATCTGAAAACGAATAAAAATTACTTGAAAATGTAAAGGGCACATTGTAAAAAGTTGAATAGCCTATGGCTGCATTGGACAGAGCTAGCTAAATAGTCTATGGTAGCCTCAGTCCCAGAGTGACTGTCTGTACAAGCTGCATTGGACAGAGCTAGCTAAATAGTCTATGGTAGCCTCAGTCCCAGAGTGACTGTCTGTACAAGCTGCATTGGACAGAGCTAGCTAAATAGTCTATGGTAGCCTCAGTCCCAGAGTGACTGTCTGTACAAGCTGCATTGGACAGAGCTAGCTAAATAGTCTATGGTAGCCTCAGTCCCAGAGTGACTGTCTGTACAAGCTGCATTGGACAGAGCTAGCTAAATAGTCTATGGTAGCCTCAGTCCCAGAGTGACTGTCTGTACAAGCTGCATTGGACAGAGCTAGCTAAATAGTCTATGGTAGCCTCAGTCCCAGAGTGACTGTCTGTACAAGCTGCATTGGACAGAGCTAGCTAAATAGTCTATGGTAGCCTCAGTCCCAGAGTGACTGTCTGTACAAGCTGCATTGGACAGAGCTAGCTAAATAGTCTATGGTAGCCTCAGTCCCAGAGTGACTGTCTGTACAAGCTGCATTGGACAGAGCTAGCTAAATAGTCTATGGTAGCCTCAGTCCCAGAGTGACTGTCTGTACAAGCTGCATTGGACAGAGCTAGCTAAACAGTCTATGGCACCTTAAGTCCCGTAGTGACTGTCTGTCCAAGCTGCTGACTATATCTAAATAGAATGCAAAAGGATACATAGTCTATGGTAATCTATGGTAACCAATCCAAATGCATGGTACAATTTAACCCACTCACCCGAGAATGCCGATATGATGCAGAACGTGATGCTTCGCGGACTGACTGTTGGCAGGCTCGACAGAGGCAGCCGGCCGCTGCACAGCTGGACGAAACCTTGCTCCATGGCTCACGAGGGGGGGAGATTCTACCTGTAGACCGACTTATAGGGGATAATTCTTGACGATTATCCCACGCTAAGACACCGAAGTAAATTATAGGTGATACAAGTTATTCGTACCTTAATTTCAACAGTATTGCTAGCTATGTGTTCTACCGGCGTCTCTCTCTCTCCCGCTCAGTTGTTGCTAAGGGCGATGAGTACATTTGCCTAGGGTGAATACGCAAGCGTACAGGAAAACGCGAATCAGGGTTGGCGGGTATGGGGGGAGAGACAGGCAGAGAAGAGCAGTGCGTGCGCTGCCGGTTGCTATGACACTGGGCCAACCCCAGCCTACCCGCTATGCTGAGCGAGAGAGGACAGAGCAGATGTACGCAAGGGCCTCATGGCTGCTCAGTGCAGAGCAGAGAAAGGAGAGAGAGAGAGAGAGAGAGAGAGAGAGAGACAAAGCAGCGCGGCTTTTCCTGTTGCAGAAACGTGCAAAGCAATCACAGATGATGCTCTATGCTACAGCGAAAACATTGCTGGCTATAACTCACTGCTACTGAAAGTAGGCATATCATAGTCTCGTGATAGGCATATCATATGCTCCTGTTAGGGTGGCATTCGACTAAGAACATTAAACTGAGATGCAAACACCAACTTTCAAGATCCTTAGGCTAAGATGTCTCCCTCCCAGATCCCCAGTTGCTGGGCCAGTCTCCCAGATCCCCAGTTGCTGGGCCATCGCCCTCCCAGATCCCCAGTTGCTGGGCCAGCCTCCCAGATCCTCAGTTGCTGGGCCAGCCTCCCAGATCTTCAGTTGCTAGGCCAGCCTCCAACATCCTCAGTTGCTGGGCCAGCCTCCCAGATCCTCAGTTGCTGGGCCAGCCTCCCACATCCTCAGTTGCTGGGCCAGCCTCCCAGATCCTCAGTTACTGGGCCAGCCTCCCAGATCCCCAGTTGCTGGGCCAGCCTCCCAGATCCCCAGTTGCTGGGCCAGCCTCCCAGATCCCCAGTTGCTGGGCCAGCCTCCCAGATCCCCAGTTGCTGGGCCAGCCTCCCAGATCCCCAGTTGCTGGGCCATCCTCCCAGATCCCCAGTTGCTGGGCCAGCCTCCCAGATAATCTACAGCAAAAAAATCAACAATAAGAGCAGGTCAGATTAACATTTAAGCAGAATTCTGCAGCAGAAATAATCCAGGCTCAATAGATGTATTGTTGTTAAGCAAAAAAGTTAATATTGCTTTAAAAGTGACTACTTCTTAAAATAAGTAGTAAATATAGTAAAAAGGCAAATCAATCACCAAAAGCAATCCTGCCTGAGGAAAACAGATGGAAGAAGAAGTGGGGAGAGCAAGTCGCACTGTAAGACCAGATAATTATTGCTAAGCACCAATATGGATAAAAATAAAAAACGAAGATAAAATTAAAAGTAAAACAGACTAGCAGCAGAGGCAAAAAATGATTTTTTTGGAGTTCATTAAATAAGCATTGCAATTGGGGCTATAAGGAAGGAGATTCATCAATTAAGAAAGCTCTCTATCAAAGACCGTAATGATTGGCCTTAAAAGAATGTTAAAAAAGAAAATCAACCATCACCTAAAGGTAATTAACCTGTCACGTGACTCTAGATTTCGCTTTAAAAAAGGTGCCAATTTCAATATAAAAAAATACAAGCTACACCAAAATTCGGAATTTCCTGTTCACCAGTGAGACGCTATTGCCGAGTTTAAATTATGAGCTCTATCGATACATATCGGCGATATTTAATATATATAAGACTAGATTAAATTCTGCCGATATGTATAGAAAACGAGATTTCGCGTACTGTAACTGTTATATATGTCTTAGAAGAGACGAAACAAAACAGTTAAATAAAGCCGGTTGCTAATGACAGCGTCGAGTTTGGTTGCCTAGGCAACCGGAGCCGGCTCGGAGACGGGGGCCAGCCGGCTGCGGTAATGATACAGGCTCTCCGGCTTCACGCTGTCCAGGTGGCTCAGCGCCTCCACTAGAAGGGCGCACACCTGATCAGGGGGGGGGGGCAGTTGGTTAATAATTGAAGCTTGCGAACGCATTGGTTATTTCATTACCTGTTTTTGAAGCTATTAATATATAGGCTTTGCTGACTGCTTGCTACATAGGAACACTAACCTGTTAGACAGGTCATGCTAACCAGTTAGACAGGTCATGCTAACCTGTTAGACAGGTCATGCTAACCTGTTAGACAGGTCATGCTAACCAGTTAGACAGGTCATGCTAACCTGTTAGACAGGTCATGCTAACCTGTTAGACAGGTCATGCTAACCTGTTAGACAGGTCATGCTAACCTGTTAGACAGGTCATGCTAACCAGTTAGACAGGTCATGCTAACCTGTTAGACAGGACATGCTAACCTGTTAGACAGGTCATGCTAACCTGTTAGACAGGTCATGCTAACCTGTTAGACAAGTCATGCTAACCTGTTAGACAGGCCATGCTAACCTGTTAGACAGGACATGCTAACCTGTTAGACAGGACATGCTAACCTGTTAGACAGGTCATGCTAACCTGTTAGACAAGACATGCTAACCTGTTAGACAGGACATGCTAACCTGTTAGACAGGCCATGATAACCTGTTAGACAGGACATGCTAACCCGTTAGACAGGACATGCTAACCTGTTAGACAGGACATGCTAACCTGTTAGACAGGTCATGCTAACCTGTTAGACAAGTCATGCTAACCTGTTAGACAGGTCATGCTAACCTGTTAGACAGGTCATGCTAACCTGTTAGACAGGTCATGCTAACCTGTTAGATAAGCCATGCTAACCTGTTAGACAAGACATGCTAACCCGTTAGACAGGACATGCTAACCTGTTAGACAGGACATGCTAACCTGTTAGACAGGCCATGATAACCTGTTAGACAGGTCATGCTAACCTGTTAGACAGGTCATGCTAACCTGTTAGACAAGTCATGCTAACCTGTTAGACAGGTCATGCTAACCTGTTAGACAGGTCATGCTAACCTGTTAGACAGGTCATGCTAACCTGTTAGATAAGCCATGCTAACCTGTTAGACAAGACATGCTAACCCGTTAGACAGGACATGCTAACCTGTTAGACAGGACATGCTAACCTGTTAGACAGGCCATGATAACCTGTTAGACAGGTCATGCTAACCTGTTAGACAGGTCATGCTAACCTGTTAGACAGGACATGCTAACCTGTTAGACAGGACATGATAACCTGTTAGACAGGACATGCTAACCCGTTAGACAGGACATGCTAACCTGTTAGACAGGACATGCTAACCTGTTAGACAGGTCATGCTAACCTGTTAGACAGGTCATGCTAACCTGTTAGACAGGTCATGCTAACCTGTTAGACAGGTCATGCTAACCTGTTAGACAGGTCATGCTAACCTGTTAGACAGGTCATGCTAACCTGTTAGACAGGTCATGCTAACCTGTTAGACAGGACATGCTAACCTGTTAGACAGGCCATGATAACCTGTTACATAAGACATGCTAACCTGTTAGACAAGACATGCTAACCTGTTAGACAAGACATGCTAACCCGTTAGACAGGACATGCTAACCTGTTAGACAGGACATGCTAACCTGTTAGACAGGCCATGATAACCTGTTACATACGACATGCTAACCTGTTAGACAAGACATGCTAACCCGTTAGACAAGACATGCTAACCTGTTAGACAAGACATGCTAACCCGTTAGACAAGACATGCTAACCTGTTAGACAGGACATGCTAACCTGTTAGACAGGCCATGATAACCTGTTACATAAGCCATGCTAACCTGTTAGACAGGCCATGCTAACTTGTTATACAAGACATGTTAACCTGTGCAAAGGCAATCCCAAACAAGCCACACACCTGGAAGTTAGTAATCAGAGGCGTGGCAGAGTCAATGGCAGTCCGTCTAATTAGATAATTGTCCTGCAAGAATTTGCTGCGATTGTTAGGCAGATTGATAACCAGACTGAACACTTTGTCCTCGACTAGCTTGGTAGCCACTGGGATATTCTTGTCGATATTCTGAGCGAACGCCCAGCCAACAGGCCGGACATTTTCGATGCCGTTCTGGCTGAGCCATTGGGCTGTGGCCTCCGTAGCGTACAGCTGGTAGCCCATGTCGCACAGGCGCTTGGCGGTTGGCAGGAAAACGGCCTAGGGAAGCGAAATTGAGTCATTCAGGACTAAAAGCTAATGAGCTATTCACAGCTAGCTAATGAGCCATTCACTGTTAGCTAATGACAAATTAACTATTAGCTCACTATTAGCTAATGAGTCATTCACTATTAGCTAATGAGCCATTCTCTGTAAGCTAATGAGCCATTCACTATTAGCTAATGAGCCATTCACTATTAGCTAATGAGCCATTCACTATTAGCTAATGAGCCATTCACTATTAGCTAATGAGTCATTCTCTGTAAGCTAATGAGCCATTCACTGTTAGCTAATGACAAATTAACTATTAGCTCACTATTAGCTAATGAGTCATTCACTATTAGCTAATGAGCCATTCTCTGTAAGCTAATGAGCCATTCACTATTAGCTAATGAGCCATTTACTGTTAGCTAATGAGCCATTCACTATCAGCTAATGAGTCATGCACTATTAGCTAATGAGTCATTCCCTATCAGCTAATGAGTCATGCACTATTAGCCAATGAGTCATTCCCTATCAGCTAATGAGTCATTCACTATTAGCTAATGAGTCATTCCCTATCAGCTAATGAGTCATTCACTATTAGCTAATGAGTCATTCCCTATCAGCTAATGAGTCATTCCCTATTAGCTAATGAGTCATTCCCTATCAGCTAATGAGTCATTCCCTATCAGCTAATGAGTCATTCACTATTAGCTAATGAGTCATTCCCTATCAGCTAATGAGTCATTCCCTATCAGCTAATGAGTCATTCCCTATCAGCTAATGAGTCATTCCCTATTAGCTAATGAGTCATTCCCTATCAGCTAATGAGTCATTCCCTATCAGCTAATGAGTCATGCACTATTAGCTAATGAGTCATTCCCTATCAGCTAATGAGTCATTCCCTATCAGCTAATGAGTCATGCACTATTAGCTAATGAGTCATTCCCTATCAGCTAATGAGTCATTCCCTATCAGCTAATGAGTCATGCACTATTAGCTAATGAGTCATGCACTATTAGCTAATGAGCCATTTACTATTAGCTAATGAGCCATTCACTATCAGCTAATGAGTCATGCACTATTAGCTAATGAGTCATTCCCTATCAGCTAATGAGTCATTCCCTATCAGCTAATGAGTCATTCCCTATCAGCTAATGAGTCATTCACTATTAGCTAATGAGTCATTCCCTATCAGCTAATGAGTCATTCACTATTAGCCAATGAGTCATTCCCTATCAGCTAATGAGTCATTCACTATTAGCTAATGAGCCATTCACTATCAGCTAATGAGTCATGCACTATTAGCCAATGAGTCATTCCCTATCAGCTAATGGTCATGCACTATTAGCCAATGAGTCATTCCCTATCAGCTAATGAGTCATTCACTATTAGCTAATGAGTCATTCCCTATCAGCTAATGAGTCATTCACTATTAGCTAAATGAGGACACTATTAGCTAGCTAGCTGCTGATTTACTCTACCGCTTTGAAAGCATGACACATCAGCAATCCAACCTGAAATTCTTTCTGCACGCCAATAAGAATGCTGGAGCCCTTAGGCGGCACTCTGAACCCGGTAGACTGCAGCGCTTTGAGGAAGGCGGTGTACAGGTTAGAGCCGTAGCAGGCCACCTCGCCGGTGCTGCTCATCTCGCAGCGTAGCAGGGGATCCGCCGCCTTCAGACGCGGCCAGCTGAACATGGAGGCCTGCGGTGGGAGATCGGAGTTTTGCTGCTTAATTTACGGCGCTTCAAGGAAAAAGTTAGGGTCGCCTCAAAAGAAGAGGACGAGAGGGAGGAGGGGAGGAAGGGGAGTAGACAATTACATGAGCTCGGAAAAAATTGCCTATCCGATTTCTTACGGATTCGAGGATTTTGAATAAAATTTCACACCAGGCTACTAAGAGTAGTTCAATCAATAGTAAGTAATAAAGGCAGGAAATACAGAGACTAGATGGTGGGATATACCCAGATAAGTAGACCTGTGAAATCGTGAAAGCTTTTACTCGCTTGGTTTTGTCTCGCATAGAGGCGCCTAACCGCAGTCACTCCTGTGAAACTTGTCTCTGCCTGGCTGAAAGCTTGTAATGAGTGAGTAGGCTGGGTTGGAGGGTAATAGTGGATCGGGAAGGGCTGTGGGTAGCTGTATAGGAAGGCAGGCCTATACCTGTACCAAGGTGCTCTGACGGTATCCCTCAGGCGCCCTCTGAGCGTACAGCCAGCGACCCTATTAAAGCTGGAGTGTGCCAGAACCAGGACTGAGTCTGAGCAGGACGAGACCGTTGGCACGGTCACAATAGAAATGGCGGGTTGGCGAAGCAAAGGGTGAAACAGTCCCGGCGATTAGCCCTCCTGCCGCTTCAAAGATAAGAGACTGTCTGTTGGCAAGAGTACCCGGGGTTTAGTTGGGGGGAGGCTCCTTCGGGTTGCCACGGCCGTGGGGAGCGGTCAAATGACCGGCATTGGCTTAACTAACCCAGGAGTAGGCACGGGCTTCCCTGAATGGTTCACTCAACCCCCTCTGGCCCCGGGGAGGTTTTTGATTTGTACCCGGGGTGGTGGGCGGTCGGCCCCAGCATGGTTGCCACGGCTCTGGGCCTTCGGGCCATCTCTAATAGGCTTTGGGGGCCTTCTAACCTGGTTTTTTGGGCACGGGCTTCCTGACTGGTTCGTCGAACCGCTGTCACTGTCCCCCGGGGAGGTTTGGTTTTTCTGATACTGCCCTGTACAGTCCTCTATAGTCTAATTTGGCTTTTAGTGTACATGAGTACACTCCCAATCTAGAATCTAAATTATCTCTAGTGGCGTAAGAGCCTTTTTACTTAGGCTGAGGCGCCGGAAGTACTTATCATAGTCATAATCGTGAAAGCTTTTACAAACCTAATTCGAAAAATGTAAAGAACATTAGCGTTAGAGCTCGGCAAGGGCTGATGCGCTCGCTACATAACAAATTAGGAAGCCTTTTTGATTTTACGAGTACTAAAATTCGCGTTAATAATTCTCTCGTTGCTTTAGTGCAACCACAGACCATATAGAATATAATAGACCAGTAAAGTGAAGAAAAAAGTGGGCCATTTTCCCCCATAAGAAACTGGTCCCTCTCACCCACCCCAGCTCGATCGATATGTGATACAGGGCGGGCCTCTTTTCCATTGTGCTCCTATTGGACACATGCAATTGAGATACATTTTTTCTTCTTTTTTACATAAAACGCCACGAAAACCAAATAAATAAAAGTAATGAAATTAAATTAAATTACCCCGAAATGTCCTTCAAAGTCCAAGCTTTCAGATTAAGAAAAATTGCTGTGCGCAGCAGCTTCTGTCTCATTCCTGCCTTTCTTAATAAGTGCGACATGTCTTTCGCAATTTTCTTCATGCGAATTCTGATGTAAAAAATGCTCATAACTTTCTTGACTCAATACCTGTGCTAACAGCTGCAGCTTGTGTGACTCAATACCTGTGCTAACAGCTGCAGCTTGTGTGACTCAATACCTGTGCTAACAGCTGCAGCTTGTGTGACTCAATACCTGTGCTAACAGCTGCAGCTTGTGTGACTCAATACCTGTGCTAACAGCTGCAGCTTGTGTGACTCAATACCTGTGCTAAAAGCTGCAGCTTGTGTGACTCAATACCTGTGCTAACAGCTGCAGCTTGTGTGACTCAATACCTGTGCTAACAGCTGCAGCTTGTGTGACTCAATACCTGTGCTAACAGCTGCAGCTTGTGTGACTCAATACCTGTGCTAACAGCTGCAGCTTGTGTAACTCAATACCTGTGCTAACAGCTGCAGCTTGTGTGACTCAATACCTGTGCTAAAAGCTGCTGAATGCGAATCTAATTCAGAGAATAGCGGTTGAAATTCAAAGTGAAATTCAAATTCAAAGTCTCTTGAACAGCGATTGAGGTTTGAAAATCAGCTATCAAAGCTGGAGCGGCGAATAATCGTTTCGGTGTTCAGCAGAATACGTATAGTTCGTGGAATGCTTGGACGCAGAATCCTGGAAGGCATCGTACACACTTGAGATCCATTTCCGTAGAGAAGATGGATGCGCGGAAGCTGGAAAACTTTCTCACGTATTCGTATGCCTTAGGACTGTAATAGTGCAACGTGGAAGCAAATCGCCGAACTTCAGGAGAAAATTTTTTATCCTTTTGTTTTTAGTTGGCACTAGACAGCTCAACAATGAATTTGATGACAGAAACTGCAGATGGGATGCTGCAGCTTCATCCACAATATTCTTTGCCTACAGCACTTTCACAATTTCTGTCAGTGACTTTGACCGCGCCCTTAGTCGCTGGTGCTTCTTGTTCAGCTCCCTGAGCACACATTTTCCACAGTTGCCACATTTTCTGGCGCTTTTCTCCTTTTTGATACACTATAGAAGCTGGCTGAGGCTGCATGGATAAGAATGCTTTAATTGGTTTTTTGCTGGATATTTTTGCAAGGAAATTGTAATTCAAATCAAATTCAATTTCAATTCAATTCAATTCAATTCAATTAATTCAAATCAAATCTAATTTACATTTATTTTGCCTCCCTAGGGTTTTAAACTCTATAATAAGTAAATTTCAAGCTTGAAAACTTGCACTTGCCCATTTTTGTCCCACATATCGATCGAAGTTGGGGCTTTGTGGAAGGACCATTTTTTGTGTTGCTTTTTTGTCCCACAACGCGCCTGGGCAAGCCACCGAGATTCGCAGTCTATATTCTATATGGTCTGTGGGTGCAACATATATGCGATAAAACTCAGTAGGACACCAGCTATAATGGTCAAAAGGGACAGCACACGGACGCGCGTCATATATCCTATATACTAAATAAAGTGGCTAAAGATTGCGCAACAGTTTTTGTGATCGTTGTCTTCGCACCTTAATATGCAGTAATCTACATGGCCGCGCTGCTCATTCAACACTGTGACAGGAAACAAAGTGCGGGTCACTGAGAGTCACCGATATTTTCTTTATTGATTTAAATTTAGACAATTTTACTTTAAAATATTTCTTAATTTGGAAAAAAGAGGAATAAGAGGATTTTGGAAACCGGGTAGGGTAGAATCACCAACAGATCAGCTACAAGTACACCACACGTACCTTGATGCCAACAAATCCGACGGGTTCTCGGGGGTTCTCCATCGTGTACAGATCCTTCTGGTCGGGCTCCACGCCCAGCATCACCTTCGTGGCCGTGGCGATAAAGTCGGTGCCCAGAGTCTTGGACACGAACGGGAAGGAGCGAGAGGCTCGCAGGTTAGTTTCAATGACCAGCACCTTCTGCTCGGGCGTCACCAGGAACTGCGTGTTAAACGGGCCCGTGATGCTGAACCGCTCGGCTATGCGCTTCACTACGTCCCGAATCTGGAATTTTGCGAATGGAATATATAGTTTTACAAGTTTATTAGCAGCAGCAACACCTGCAGGACTATATACAGATAACTAAAACTTTAGCTTTTATCAGATCGTTCTCTGTGCCTTCGATGGTCACCGTCATCCTCCCAGATCCTCAGTTGCTGGGCCAGCCTCCCAGATCCTCAGTTGCTGTGCCAGCCTCCAAGATCCTGTTGCTGGGCCAGCCTCTCAGATCCTCAGTTGCTGAGCCAGCCTCCCAGATCCTCAGTTGCTGAGCCAGCCTCCAAGATCCTCAGTTGCTGGGCCAACCTCCCACATTCTCAGTTGCTGGGCCAGCCTCCCTGATCCTCAGTTGCTGGGCCAGCCTCCCACATTCTCAGTTGCTGGGCCAGCCTCCCAGATCCTCAGTTGCTGGGCCAGCCTCCCACATTCTCAGTTGCTGGGCCAGCCTCCCAGATCCTCAGTTGCTGAGCCAGCCTCCCAGATCCTCAGTTGCTGAGCCAGCCTCCAAGATCCTCAGTTGCTGGGCCAACCTCCCACATTCTCAGTTGCTGGGCCAGCCTCCCTGATCCTCAGTTGCTGGGCCAGCCTCCCACATTCTCAGTTGCTGGGCCAGCCTCCCAGATCCTCAGTTGCTGGGCCAGCCTCCCACATTCTCAGTTGCTGGGCCAGCCTCCCAGATCCTCAGTTGCTGGGCCAGCCTCCCAGATCATCAGTTGCTATGCCAGCCTCCCATATCCTCAGTTGCTGGCCAGCCTCCCAGATCCCCAGTTGCTGGGCCATCGCCCTCCCACATTCTCAGTTGCTGAGCCAGCCTCCCAGATCCTCAGTTGCTGGGTCAGCCTCCCAGATCCTCAGTTGCTGGGCCAGCCTCCCAGATCCTCAGTTGCTGGGCCAGCCTCCCAGATCCTCAGTTGCTGGGCCATCGCCCTCCCAGATCCTCAGTTGCTAGGCCAGCCTCCCAGATCCTCAGTTGCTGGGCCAGCCTCCCAGATCCTCAGTTGCTGGGCCAGCCTCCCAGATCCTCAGTTGCTGGGCCAGCCTCCCAGATCCTCAGTTGCTGGGCCAGCCTCCAACATCCTCAGTTGCTGGGCCAGCCCTCACAGATCCTCATTTGCTGGGCCACTAGTTTCAATTCCAAGCAGAGTTACAAACAAAACAGATCATAAATTACCTGAGCCTTGACATCCTCGTTAATAGTGTGCGGCGGCAGCACCAGCGTGGCGTCGCCGCTGTGCACTCCGGCATTCTCCACGTGCTCGCACAGCGCGTGCGCCACAACCTGGCCGTTGGAGGCGACCGCGTCGCATTCGACTTCGCGCGAATTCTCGATGAACTTTGTCAGCACCACCGGGTGTTCGGCGTTGACGGCGGCCGCCTGGCCGAGGAAGCCGCGCAGCTCCTGGGGTCCGTAGGCGACATTCATGGCCGAGCCGCTCAAGATGTAGGACGGCCGTACGAGGCAAGGGTAGCCAACCTGTGGAGTTTTTGGATGAAATTAGTTCGATTATTTTACATCATGTACTGCATCACGCATGAAAGATTACTAAAGCCTGTTGTGTAGTGGAAATAACTTGAATTAGTAGCTAACGATATGTATCAAAAAACTTCAACTAGCGATTGCCGATATGTAGTGAAACCAACTTTAACCAGAAATTTTTAATATGTATATATCAATTCATATAAAAAACCACCGATATGTATCGAAAATAACATTAAAAATATTAAGCCAACCTGCTCGGCAAACTCCAACGCCTCCTTTTCGGAGGTGAGCGCCCGCCAAGGCGCCTGTCCGACGCCGATCTCGTCGAGGATGCGCGAAAATTTCGCCCGATCCTCGGCGTCGTCAATCTTAGTCGGATGAGTGCCCAAGATTCGAACCCCGGCCTTGTGCAATGGCAGCGCCAGGGTGTTGGGAATCTGGCCGCCAACCGACACAATGCAGTTGGAGGCGGACTCCAGCTGGTAGATGTCCAGCACCCGCTCCTGACTGAGCTCCTCAAAGTACAGCCGGTCGCACTCGTCAAAGTCAGTGCTGACAGTCTCCGGGTTGTAATTAACAACGATGCTCTTCATGCCCAGGGCGTTCAGGCAGCGGATTGCGCTGACGCTGCACCAGTCGAATTCTACGCTGGACCCGATGTGGTAGGGACCGCAGCCAAGGACCATGATGCCCTGGATGTCGAGGGTTAACAACGACGGACGGACGGATTTGTTAGAAGAGGTATTGAGGTGCTGTACCACTTCCCAATGTCTTCTGGTCAGAGCCGTTACCTCATCTCAATGTCCTCTGGTACATGTAAATGACGCTACCTCATCCCAATGTCCTCTAGTACATGTAAATGACACTACCTCATCCCAATGTCCTCTGGTACATGCTACCTCATCCCAATGTCCTCTGGTACATGCTACCTCATCCCATTGTATTCTGGTACATGCAGACGACGCTACCGCACCCCATTGTCCTCTGGTACATGTAAATGACGCTACCGCATCCATTGTCCTCTAGTACATGTAAATGACGCTACCTCATCCAAATGTCATCTGGTACATGTAAATGACGCTACCTCATCCCAATGTCCTCTGGTACATGTAAATGACACTACCTCATCCCAATGTCCTCTGGTACATGCTACCTCATCCCAATGTCCTCTGGTACATGCTACCTCATCCCAATGTTCTCTGGTACATGCTACCTCATCCCAATGTCCTCTGGTACATGCTACCTCACCCAATGTCCTCTGGTACACGCTACCTCATCCCTAGATAACTGAGTAGCTAATCACCTTATCCGTGAAAGCCACATCGTGCTCGGCCGCATTATAGGAGCAGTAGAGATAGTTAGTATAGCTGGGATACTCGGCAGCCATAGTGTCAATCTGTTTGACATAGGGCGTCAGGCCCAAGCTCAGCCGATGCGCGCGAACTTCAGACACCGGTTTGCGAAACACTTCGCCGAGCTGTTTGTCGCTGAAGCCGAGCTTCTTAGCCAGGCCCCAGTCTTCGGATGTGGTCTCGTTAGCCTGGCCCAGCTGTTCCAGATCTTTGCGATAGTCGACAATGCGCTTGAGCTTGTGCAGAAACCATCTGTCAATCTGAGTGAATCGGTGAATCTCGTCAACTGTCATGAGGTCCTGCTCGAGGGCCCGGCAGATATAGTGAATCCTGGCGTTGCTGGGCACCTGTAGGCCTTCAAGCAGGTCGAAGTTGTCCGGATACTGTTTGCCCATTGGCAGTTTGCTTTCAAAGCCGCCAACGCTGGGATGAGTCATTCGAAGCGCTTTCTGCAGGGACTCCTCGAAGGTTCTACCGATGGCCATGATTTCGCCCACTGATTTCATGGCGGAGCCGATCTCCTTCGGCGTGTGATGGAAGCGGTCCAGGTCCCAGCTGTGCGGGGATTTGCGATCAAGATGTTTTTATTTCGTTTTTAATCTTAAGGGGATTAGAAATGATGGCACAGGGGTCACAGGGATGAGAGGGGTCACAGGGATGAGAGGGGTCACAGGGATGAGAGGGGTCACAGGGATGAGAGGGGTCACAGGGATGTCAGGGGTCAACAGTGATGCCAGGGGTCACAGGGATGCCAGGGGTCAACAGTGATGCCAGGGGTCAAGAGGGATGCCAGTGGCCAACAGCGATGCCAGGGGTCACATGGGGATGCCAGGGGTCACAGAGATGCCAAGGGTCACATGGGGATGCCAGGGGTCACAGGGATGGCAGGGGTCACAGGGATGCCAGGGGTCACAGGGATGCCAGGGGTCACAGGGATGCCAGGGGTCACAGGGATGCCAGGGGTCACAGGGATGCCAGGGGTCACAGGGATGCCAGGGGTCACAGGGATGCCAGGGGTCACAGGGATGCCAGGGGTCACAGGGATGCCAGGGGTCACAGGGATGCCAGGGGTCAACAGGGATGCCAGGGATCTACAGGGATGCCAGGGGTCAACAGGGATGCAACTCACCGCGGAATCTTAGTAGTGATGTAATCCAGACTGGGCTCAAAGCAGGCCGTAGTCACCTTGGTGGTGGCATTTTTAATCTCCGGCAGGCTAATGCCCAGGGACAGTTTGGCGGCAATGAACGCCAGCGGATAGCCGGTGGCTTTGGAGGCCAGAGCGGACGAGCGGGACAGTCTGGCGTTGATCTCGATGATGCAGTACTCAAGCGAGTGCGGATGCAGAGCGTACTGGATGTTGCACTCGCCAACAATGTTGAAATGGCGGATCACTTTGAGAGCGGTCTCGCGCAGCATGTGGTATTCCTCGTTGGACAGGGTCTGGCTGGGGGCCACCACGATTGAATCGCCAGTGTGCACGCCGAGTGGGTCGAAGTTCTCCATGTTGCATACCGTGATGCAGTTGTTTGCAGCGTCGCGTACAACCTCGTATTCCACCTCCTTCCAGCCTAGTAGGGACTTCTCGATTAGGACCTGGCGACGCGCAAATTGGGTGCATATCGCGGTTGCTGGGGGGCGACTCGGGGTGACGTACATCAGAATGGTGTAGTTGTTATGGGTGGTTGCTAGGGCAGGCATAATTTTGACCCTCGCATCAGTATGATCCCTGGAATCCCTATTGACCCCAGGCATCCCTGTGACCCCTAGCACCCCTGTCACCCCTAGCACCCCTGTCACCCCTAGCACCCCTGTCACCCCTAGCAACCTTGTGACCCCTGTAACTCCTAGCACCCCTGTGACCCCTAGCATCCCTGTCACCCCTAGCACCCCTGTCACCCCTAGCACCCCTGTCACCCCTAGCAACCTTGTGACCCCTGTAACTCCTAGCACCCCTGTGACCCCTAGCATCCCTGTCACCCCTAGCACCCCTGTGACCCCTAGCACCCCTGTGACCCCTAGCACCCCTGGCACCCTTGTGACCCCTAGCAACCCTGTGAACCCTAGCAACCTTGTGACCTCTAGCAACCCTGTGACCCCTAGCATTCCTGTTGACATGGTTGCTAGGGGATGCTATCGCTTGAGGGTATGGTTGCTAGGGAAGTAGTTTCTAGGACTATGGTTGCTTGAAGTTGTGGTTTATAATTGGGTTTAGTCAAGAAATGCGGTTACTAGGGCGAATGGTCGTTAAGATTTGATTGTTATGTATGACGTCATCCCTAACTGCAAGTCGTTAGATTAATCTCTAGCGCACCTGATTGGTGATGGCAAAGGCTTTGCGACAGATGTCCACCAGGCTGGCCTCGTCTTTAGCCAATCCGGAGCCCAGACCGCCGAGGGCAAAAGCGGCGCGCACCATCACGGGGTAGCCGATGTCGTGAGCCGCTTTGATAGCCTCGGAGACTCGAGTGACGGCCACGCTGGGTGCGAGTTTCTCATTAATTCGCATCAGCTCTTCGGCGAATGTCTCCCGATCTTCCGTCAGCTTGATGTCGTGAATCTGGGTGCCGAGTACGCGGACATTGTGCTGCTCAAGGATTCCCGATTCGTGCAGCTCGATGCCAACGTTTAGAGCAGTTTGGCCGCCCATTGACAGCAGTATGCCGTCGGGTTTTTCGCGTTCAATCACCTGCGGAGATGAATGGGTGCATAGTGGGTGCCCTGCAGTTTACCGCTTGCTAGTTGTTTTGAAAACTGAGCACTCTAATTCTAAGAAGCTGGGCACTCCCAATTTAGCAATCTGAGCACGTCTACGTTAAGAATCTTGGCACTCCTAGATTAAAAATCTGAGCACTCCCAAGTTAAGAATCTTGGCACTCCGAGATAAAAAATCTGAGCACTCCCAAGTTAAGAATTTGAGCACTTCAAAGTTAAGAATCTTGGCACTCAGAGATTAAAAATCTTAGCACTCCCAAGTTAAGAATCTGAGCACTCCCAAATAAAGAATCTTGGCACTCTCAAGTCAAGAATCTTGGCACTCCCAAGGTAAGACTCTGGCACTCCCAGATAAAAAATCTGAGCACTCCCAAGTTAAGAATCTGAGCACTCCCAAGTTAAGAATCTGGGCACTCGTTAATAATAATAATAATTGATTACACATGCCTAATGGCCAGATGTGCAACCGACAGCTCAGCCGCAGCTATTGCGCGGCGCATCTGAAGGCTGCGTACGGCTGTTCAGTCCAAGGACTGGGGGGTCGCCACACACAGCCTCAATTACCCCAGCTAATGCTGGCACCCATTTTACAGTTTGGTGAACTGAAGCAATGCAGAGTTGGGTGTCTTGCTCAAGGACGTAAATTGTTCTGAGTGGGTCGAGAATCGAACCCCCGACCTTTCAGTCGTGAGTCCAACGCACTAACCACTAGGCTACAGCCCCTCAGGAATCTAGCCATTCCAAGCACTCAGTTCCCCTAATTACCTTGGTAACGAACTCGGCAGTAACGGGCAGGAAGTACACCATATCGGCCTGCTTCTCTCCCTCCGCATTAGTCTGCACGCTGGCAATATTGGGATTCATCAGCACAGTTTTCACGCCCTCCTCTTTAAGCGCTTTAATCGCCTGCGAGCCCGAATAGTCGAATTCGCCAGCCTGACCAATGGACAGGCCGCCGGAGCCCAGCACCAGCACCTTGGCAACTGGCACTCGGCGTGCGTCCATCAGACGAGGCTCCGGCATGATCACCGTGGCCGATTTAGTCTTCACCATTTCAATGAAAGCGTCGAATAGAAATTGCGTATCGGTTGGGCCGCCGCAGGCCTCCGGATGGAACTGGGCGGTGAAAATCGGCTTCTCCGTGCACATCAGGCCTTCGTTGGATCCGTCATTGGCGTTAATAAACAGCGGCCGCCAGCCAAATGGCAGGTTGTCAGTGTTAATGGCGAATCCGTGATTCTGCGACGTGATAAAGGCTTGCTTAGTAACTAAATTGAGCACGGATTGGTTGTGACCGCGGTTGCCAAGGGGCATTTTGTAGCTGGTGCAGCCGGCAGCCAGGCCAACGAGTTGGTTGCCGCAGCAGATGCCGAACGCGGGCTCGTTGCGGGTGTTGATCACCTGGCATCAGCGGTTGCAGGGTTAGTTAGGATACTCAACTGGCCTACATTTAGTATGAGTGACTCGGTTACCAAATTGGTCAGTAACTTTATTCCATGATGTATTTAGTTTTGAAACTAAATTGGTCACTAATTTAGACACGACATTGGTCACTGATTGGGATACCAAATTTGGACACTAAAAAGTCACTGATTTTTTTACTAAATAGTCACTGATTTGGATACTAAATTGGTCACTGATTCGGACACGAAATACTTCTGGTCACTGATTCGGACACGAAATACTTGTAGTCACTGATTTGGACACAAAAAAGTTAGTCACTGATTTGGACACGAAGTTGGTCACTGATTTGGACACTAAATTGGTCACTGATTTGGACACTAAATTGGTCACTGATTCGGACACTAAATTGGTCACTGATTTGAACACAAAATTGGTCACTGATTTAGACACTAAATTGGTCACTGATTTGGACACCAAATTAGTCACTGATTTGGACACCAAATTAGTCACTGATTTGGACACGAAGTTGGTCACTGATTTGGACACTGTATTGGTCACTGATTTGGACACGAAGTTGGTCACTGATTTGGACACTAAATTGGTCACTGATTTGGACACTAAATTGGTCACTGATTTGGACACCAAATTGGTCACTGATTTGGACACGAAGTTGGTCACTGATTTGGACACTAAATTGGTCACTGATTCGGACACGAAATACTTCTGGTCACTGATTCGGACACGAAATACTTGTAGTCACTGATTTGGACACAAAAAAGTTAGTCACTGATTTGGACACGAAGTTGGTCACTGATTTGGACACTAAATTGGTCACTGATTTGGACACGAAGTTGGTCACTGATTTGGACACTAAATTGGTCACTGATTTGGACACTAAATTGGTCACTGATTCGGACACTAAATTGGTCACTGATTTGGACACCAAATTAGTCACTGATTTGGACACGAAGTTGGTCACTGATTTGGACACTGTATTGGTCACTGATTTGGACACGAAGTTGGTCACTGATTTGGACACTAAATTGGTCACTGATTTGGACACTAAATTGGTCACTGATTTGGACACCAAATTGGTCACTGATTTGGACACGAAGTTGGTCACTGATTTAGACACGAAGTTGGTCACTGATTCGGGCACGAAATACTTCTGGTCACTGATTCGGACACGAAATACTTGTAGTCACTGATTTGGACACAAAAAAGTTATTCACTGATTTGGACATTGTATTGGTCACTGATTTGGACACTGTATTGGTCACTGATTTGGACACTGTATTGGTCACTGATTTGGACACGAAGTTGGTCACTGATTTGGACACTATATTGGTCACTGATTTGGACACTGTATTGGTCACTGATTTGGACACTAAATTGGTCACTGATTTGGACACGAAGTTTGTCACTGATTTGGACACTAAATTAGTCACTGGTTTGGACACTAAATTGGTCACTGATTTTGACACAAAGTTGGTCACTGATTTGGGCACGAAGTTGGTCACTGATTTGGACACGAAGTAAGTCACTGATTTGGACACGAAGTAAGTCACTGATTTGGACACGAAGTAAGTCACTGATTTGGACACGAAGTAAGTCACTGATTTGGACACGAAGTAAGTCACTAATTTGGACACGAAATTGGTCACTGATTTGTTCACTAAATTGGTCACTGATCTGGCCAATAAATTGGTCACTGATTTGGACACTAAATTGGTCACTGATTTGGACACTAAATTGGTCACTGATTTGTTCACTAAATTGGTCACTGATCTGGTCAATAAATTGGTCACTGATTTGGACACTAAGTTGGTCACTGATGTAAACACTAATTTGGTGACTAAGTTAGCCAATAGTTTAATCACAAATATTTAATTGCTTCCTCTAAGCCATAACATGACAATAATTATTTAGTTGAAAGCCACAGTCAGATACAAGCGCACCTTGCGAATATTATCGATGGTAGTTTTAATCAGGGCCGGATCGCCGGGCCCGTTAGTGATGAACAGTCCGTCGTACGGCTCCTCGGTGAAGTCGTAGTCCCAGGGTACCAGGTGGACTTCGGCACCTCTGGCGCACAGCATTTTAATCATGTTGTGCTTCACTCCGCAGTCCACGGCCACTATCTTGTGCGGATTGCCCTTGCCGAATACGCGCACCTCTTTGGTGGACACCTTGGAAGGCGAGGGCGAAGGCGCATGCTCATAGAACTCGTACTCTATTGAGAATTACGGATGCTACGATTGTTGTCGATTAAAGATTCACGCCTACGAATGACCTACAATACCCTTCAATGCGAGCAGGGTCTCCGTACACCCCTGCTTGCGATATAACAACCTAGGAATCCAGCCTAAGCCTTGGAGTAGAAAATATCTTCTTTTTTCTTTTCTTTCGTTTCCTTTTGTTGGATTCAAATTAACAGGTTTTACAGGTTCAAGTTTACACATTCAGCTAATATAGTCGTAGTAGCCTACTTAAAATACCCTTAGAAATCGTCAAACTAATTAAAAAAGCACAAAGAAGTCACACCTCGGCAGTGAGATTCCTCAAATTGGGATTGTCAAACTCGGCCAGAGGCTGGTCAGAGAATTCAATCTTGCCCAGCAGGGTGCCGCGATCGCGAATCCGCTTAGTCAGCAGTCGGGTGTCGATGCCCGACAAGGCCGGGACGCCTTCGCGCTTCAGCCAATGGGACAGCGAGTGGGCCGACTTCCAATGGCTGTGATCCACGGAGTAGTCCTGAGAGAAAATCCATGGGGCTGAGTTTGTTGCATACATTCATACACTTGACACACTCATGAGACACTCGATGAGACACTCAATGAGATACTCGATGAGACGCTCAATGAGAAACTCAATGAGACACCCACTAGACACCCATGAGACCCTAAATAAGAAACCCATGAGATATTCAATAGGACACCCATGAGACACCCAATAAGACACCTATGAGACACTCAAAAAGACACCCATGAGACACTCACTAAGACACCCATGAGACACTCAATAAGACACCCATGAGACACTCAATAAGACACCAATGAGACACTCAAAAAGACACCCATGAGACCCTAAATAAGAAACTCATGAGATATTCAATAAGACACCCATGAGACACCTAATAAGACACCCATGAGACACCCAATAAGACACCTATGAGACACTCAAAAAGACACCCATGAGACACTCACTAAGACACCCATGAGACACTCAATAAGACACTCATGAGAAACTCACTAAGACACTCATGAGATACTCAATAAGACACTCATGAGACACTCGCTAAGACACTCATGAGAAACTCACTAAGACACTCATGAGATACTCAATAAGACACTCATGAGACACTCGCTAAGACACTCATGAGACACTCACTAAGACACCAATGAGACACTCACTAAGACATCCATGGGACACTCACTAAGACACCCATGAGACACCCATGAGACACTCAATAAGACACAGGGGCACAAAAATCAGGCATCCATGAGCCACCCGGATTCCGCACCTGCACAATCAGGCCAGTCACGTGAACGGCATCGGATTCGACATTCAATCGCAGCCCGTTTTCGTCAACCGCTTGCGTGTCGGGCACTCCGTAATTTCCCACAATGGGATAAGTGAGCACCAGGATCTGGCCGCGGTAGCTGGGATCAGTGAGAGACTCCGGGTAGCCGGTCAGGCCGGTGTTGAACACGACTTCGCCAGACGAGGAGCGGTCGGCGCCGAACGAATAGCCGCTAAACTCGGTGCCGTCCTCAAGCACTAGGCGAGCTTTATTCGGCAGCACTAGACGACGCGCGACGCCGCCGCTGAGACCGCGCCGACTGATGGCGCCGACGCCAACTGTGACTAACTGTTTGGTGCCAGTCAGCGGCAGACCGCGAGTGAGTAGGCTGATCAGCATGATGAGCTACCGTGCACACCCGCCCGGCTAGGCATGCAGTCAATTAGTTAAAATGGAACTCTTGTACTAACTGGGTGTTACAGTAGGGTGTTCTATACATGGTGCTGCAGTAGGGTGTTCTATACAGGGTGTTACAGTAGGGTGTTCTATACAGGGTGTTACAGTAGGGTGTTCTATACAGGGTGTTACAGTAGGGTGTTCTATACAGGGTGTTACAGTAGGGTGTTCTATACAGGGTGTTACAGTAGGGTGTTCTATACAGGGTGTTGCAGTAGGGTGTTCTATACAGGGTGTTACAGTAGGGTGTTCTATACAGGGTGTTACAGTAGGATATTCTAGATAGGGTGTTACAGTAGGTTGTTCTAGACAGGGTGTTGCAGTAATAAGGTGTTCTATACAGGGTGTTACAGTAAGATGTTCTATTTAGGGTGCTGTAGCAAGGTTTTCTATACAGGGTATTACAGTAGGGTGCTCTATACAGGGTGTTACAGTAGGGTGTTCTAGATAGGGTGTTACAGTAGGGTGTTCTAGGAATAAATAGATTTTTTCTTAGAAACGGCACCAATGCATAAGCCTAATTGGGCTAATCATTAATAAAAATAAGTAAGAACAAAAAACACTTGTGTGAAAATAATGACCTCAAACAATAACAATTTTAGCTTTAATAACAATAGATAATTAATATTAACAGTAGTATATATAGCAGTTTGTCTATTGCAATGCACTGGGCTTGATTAATGCTATATCAGCGAAGCAGATAAGCAATAAATATTTAATGACAGTAAAACAAAAGCTTAATAATTAAAAAATGGTTACTTTTCAGGCGCTGCTACACTGTAAATAACAAACGAGAAACATATAAGAAAGGTAACTGTTAAGCTAAAATATTTCATAATATCGAATGCAGTAGCAGTAAACAGGTCAATTAATAATAGCATAGCAAAATAAATAGTACAGCCAGTTTACTGTTCACACCACCTACAACAAATATCTAATAGTACACCATCAGCCAAAAGTACAATGCAACCTTAAACTATAGTACACAAATTAGATTTCCTACTGATATTACCGGTATGTGTAACTATACATATAGATAGATAAGTATTTGTATGTACGAGTAAAAGTAATGTATATGTAATAATAACTGATGTTATCAAACACAGCAGTTCAAAAATTACACAATCATTTATATCTAAAAGTACATCAAAATCTAAAATTACGTCTCAATGTATAAGTATTGTACATAAACGTTGACCTATAGGTGACTAAACTAAAAGTGCACCTTAATCTATACGAGTAATGCACACCTTCATTTAAAAGTACACCATATGCTAAAGTACACCATATGCTAAAGTACACCGTAATGAAAAGTACATAACTATTTAAAGTACAAAATCTATTAGACCAACCTTCAACTAATTCCCATTAGCCTATTCAGCGCAGAATTCACAGGTATTTACGGAATTATCCGTGAATATTATTAAAAATACAAAAACTTTTTTGAACGGAAAAACAAAGCTGACAAAAAAGCCCTAATAACAAAATCACAATTTAAAAAGCTTAAGGTACTCAATGAAACTCACCAGGACAATAAGTTATAAATTAATGTAGAACTTGTGAAACTTCAAAGAAGAAGGTTATTGAGTGCTTAGAAGAAATCTATATAAACAAATAAACAAAAGATATAAAAGAGAATCGAAAATTAAAGAAAAACATTGCCTTTTGTACTTCGTTGCACACTGAACAAAAAATATGCATTGTATTGTCTTAAGTAATTTTTTAACAAAAACAGCGAATAAAAACTCGACAGAAAAAATAGAGAAAAATAAATACAAGGAGAAAATTGCAATCAATAATAAATTTATACAGTGAGATTTTTAGGAAATAAGATTATCAAAAACTTGATGACGTTCCATTCAGTTTCCAATATCGATTGCTCAAACGCACAAGTTTTTTTAAAGAAAATTTAATACATTTTTAACGAGTCCGCAATCAAATCACAGGCGCCGCACTGGAATATGGTCAGTAGTATCGTTAGCATGTTATACTATTACTAGCGTATTATGCTGAAAAAAATAATTTCTCAGAATGCAAAAATTTTAAGCGCCGATTGTGTCAAATGGTTATAAATAATTCACGAAGTAATAATCAAATAGCTGACAGATAACAACACAATTATGAATAATATCGTAAATTTAAAGTTATCCACCCAATCAACTTTGTTGACTGAACTAATAGCAACCGCAATTGATAATTATACACTGAATAATAATAAATATTAGACGGGCAGTAGCAGACCGACAGATTAACAATTTGAACTGGAGCTAAACATGAGTAAAGCTTATAGCTAAGCTCCAAATAATTAGCACTCGCATTAACTTAGCGGCAGTTGCGACGCGGAATACCGATAATGGGAAGAGGAATTCCTTCTGATACTGGAGAATCCCCAAAGCGACAGTTATTGATACGGGTAAGTTCCCAAAACAACGGTTGTTTTGGTACTGGGGAATTCCCATAGTGGCATTAAATGGTACTGGATAATTCCCAAAGCGGCAGTAATTAGTACGGGGGAATACCAAAGCAGCAATAAGTTTTTGGTACCGGGTTGGGAATCCCCTAAAGCGGCATTTAATGATACTGGGGAATTCCCAAAAGCGGTACTTATTGGTACGGGGGCTCCCATTTCCAAAGCGGCAGTTATTATTACAGGGGAATCCCAAAGCGGTAGTTATTCGGAAGGGGAATCCTTAAGCAGTAGCTTTTATACGGGGGAATCCCAAAGCGGTAGTTATTCGGAAGGGGAATCCTTAACCAGCAGCTTTTATACGGGGAAATCCCAAGCGGTAGTTATTTGAAGGGGAATCCCCAAGGCGGTACTTTTTGTGTATAGAGGAATCCCAAAGTGTTTGTTATACTTGTTGGGCATCCCTAAGCGCTACTCATTGGGGTGTGTTGTGATCAGGGCGCTAGAAATTACCAGAGTATTTAAATGACAAAAAAGGTCAGTTGATTAATTATCAAACAACAATCAATACTCGATAATCACTTTTTAAACTATTTTTCCGCTTTGACCGCCGCCGTTGCCGCCGCGCCGCAGTCGCTGCCCGTTGCCGACTAAAGAAAACTTTCTCCGGAAGCTGCGGATTTAATAACATTGAAGCATTTTATACTAAGTTGAAAGGGAGGCTGATTTTTTAAATAAATAATTTACTATCACCATATTGCATTTTAAAAACATTAACATAGCTAGTAGCTTTCAGTGGGTTAAAATACGCGTAAAAACTACTCACGAGTAGACAAAAAAACATTTTTAACTTTTTCTAGATTGCTACTTTAAAACTAATGGCAATGGGCTTAAAACTTAAAAAAGCGTAACGCAACGAAACCTCGAGCTAATGAGGGTGAGTTCTACCTTTAAACAGAGTGGGACAAAAGTTGGGTCAGTCTGCTCGCTTTAATTTTTCGCGAATCAATCTGATCAGCCTTTGAAAACTGAAATAAATATGTGCGGCAAAAATTAATGTAAAACTGTTGCTGAATGCTTAATTTTACTTCATTTGTGTCAGCTCAAACTTCACTTCAGGGCTAAATCAGGTCATGCTGCTAAATCATACAGCACTCTATGCTGCTCTAGTCAAGCACTCTATGCTGCTCTAGTCAAGCACTCTATGCTGCTCTAGTCAAGCACTCTATGCTGCTCTAGTCAAGCACTCTATGCTGCTCTAGTCAAGCACTCTATGCTGCTCTAGTCAAGCACTCTATGCTGCTCTAGTCAAGCACTCTATGCTGCTCTAGTCAAGCACTCTATGCTGCTCTAGTCAAGCACTCTGTGATGCTCTACTTAAATATTCGATATTATTATAATCGGACGCACTCTCCTGTCTTCTCACTTTATTCTATTCTGCTAATATTTTACCAACTTATACTAAAAGTTTTAATAAACTTCTGTTAAAAAATACATTTTTAATATTGCTACTAACTAACCTACTATTAGTAGCATAAATTTCTATTCACACAAAAATACACAACGTGTTACTATTATACTAGCAAAGGTTCTCTAACAATGGGTCAACACACGAACGAACAATTAGAGCTAATAGATAGAAAATATGAATAAAAATGGTGATTAACATTCAAGGCCAATCCAAGCCTGATAGAGGGGGGTTTGAGTAAGGTACTGGGTGTACGGGCAGGTCACTGGCACGGTGCTCACAGCGAGACAGCTGCGGGGCGCGAGTTCAGCTAAAGTGGGGAAGAGAAAACGGCGCATTCAAGAGCCAGCAGGGGGGCTGGAGTTGGCAGGGTCAGGCAGACAGAGCGAGAATGATTCAGCAGAAATTGGAAAACGGGAGAGCCAAGCCATGGGAGACGGTCCCTGGTATGGGGGAAAGAGCAGAGCAATTATAGCTGCGCTGCTCGGTCACCATTAATAGATCTGGGCTGTCGTCGCGAAAGCAGACCGACAGAGGCTCATGGCCTGTCAAAATCTACACTTCTTGGCTCTCTCCATCAGTGGCCATTAACTGCGGTTAGGGACTGAGTAGCTTATGCCTGCCAATTCTGACCTGGCCCTCTCAGCTCACTGAGCTGCCTCTTAATCTTCTTAATAAATTATTATTACTCAAAATTATGATCGCTTAACGTGTCTTCATCTGTGTCTGTCTCTGTCTCTGTTTATTCTCTATTTCTGCCTGTGTCTTCTGTCTGCCTGTGTCTCCTCTGTCTGCCTGTGTCTTCTCTGTCTGTCTGTGTCTTCTCTGTCTGCCTGTGTCTTCTCTGTCTGTCTGTGTCTTCTCTGTCTGTCTGTGTCTTCTCTGTCTGCCTGTGTCTTCTCTGTCTGCCTGTGTCTTCTCTATCTGTCTGTCGACTCTATCTGTCTGTGTCTTCTCTATCTGTCTGTGTCTTCTCTATCTGTCTGTGTCTTCTCTGTCTGTCTGTCGATTCTATCTGTCTGTGTTTTCTCTATCTGTCTGTGTTTTCTCTATATGTCTGTCTTCTCTATCTGTCTGTGTCCTCTCTATCTGTCTGTGTTTTCTCTATATGTCTGTCTTCTCTATCTGTCTGTGTCCTCTCTATCTGTCTGTGTCTTCTCTATCTGTCTGTCGACTCTATCTGTCTGTGTCTTCTCTATCTGCCTGTGTCTTCTCTATCTGTCTGTATCTTCTCTATCTGTCTGTGTCTTCTCTATCTGTCTGTCGACTCTATCTGTCTGTGTCTTCTCTATCTGTCTGTGTCTTCTCTATCTGTCTGTCTTCTCTATCTGTCTGTGTCTTCTCTATCTGTCTGTGTCTTCTCTATCTGTCTGTCTTCTCTATCTGTCTGTGTCTTCTCTATCTGTCTGTCGACTCTATCTGTCTGTGTCTTCTCTATCTGTCTGTGTCTTCTCTGTCTGTGTCTTCTCTATCTGTCTGTCGACTCTATATGTCTGTCTTCTCTATCTGTCTGTGTCCTCTCTATCTGTCTGTGTCTTCTCTGTCTGTCTGTGTCTTCTCTGTCTGTCTGTGTCTTCTCTATCTGTCTGTGTCTTCTCTATCTGTCTGTGTCTTCTCTATCTGTCTGTCGACTCTATATGTCTGTCTTCTCTATCTGTCTGTGTCTTCTCTATCTGTCTGTGTCTTCTCTATCTGTCTGTGTCTTCTCTATCTGTCTGTCTTCTCTATCTGTCTGTGTCTTCTCTATCTGTCTGTGTCTTCTCTATCTGTCTGTCTTCTCTATCTGTCTGTGTCTTCTCTATCTGTCTGTCGACTCTATCTGTCTGTGTCTTCTCTATCTGTCTGTGTCTTCTCTGTCTGTGTCTTCTCTATCTGTCTGTCGACTCTATATGTCTGTCTTCTCTATCTGTCTGTGTCCTCTCTATCTGTCTGTGTCTTCTCTGTCTGTCTGTGTCTTCTCTGTCTGTCTGTGTCTTCTCTATCTGTCTGTGTCTTCTCTATCTGTCTGTGTCTTCTCTATCTGTCTGTCGACTCTATATGTCTGTCTTCTCTATCTGTCTGTGTCTTCTCTATCTGTCTGTGTCTTCTCTATCTGTCTGTGTCTTCTCTATCTGTCTGTGTCTTCTCTATCTGTCTGTGACTTCTCTATCTGTCTGTGTCTTCTCTATCTGTCTGTGACTTCTCTATCTGTCTGTGACTTCTCTATCTGTCTGTGACTTCTCTATCTGTCTGTGTCTGACTTTCTGCATCTCTATCTCTGTCTCAATCTGTCACAATGGCCTGTTTCTATCTGTATCTCTAACTCTATCACTGCTTTATTATATTCGAATCATCATATATTAATATCTATTTCACACCATATATGCCCACATATCTAACTCTAAAAACTCTGTCTGAATCTCTGGCTCTCTAGTACCGATGTCTCTTCCAACTGACTCTTGATCAATCAAAAATGAAAAAAATCATATCTCAAAAATACTTACGAACGTTCATGTATCCATCGTGTGTTAAAATGCTTATACTCTTATTACCAATAGAAACAGGAAACGGCCTGAAAAACTCGGCGTATTATAGACAGAAAGAAAAAGACTTTCAAAGTCAGCTGATCACTCAGTCAGCGAATGATCATAAGATATAGCTATAGTTAGAAAGAAAAAAAAATAAGGAAATGTCACGCAGTTAGACCGTGCTCAGGGTGGGTTGGGGTGGGGTGCGATTTGAGGCGGTGTTTACACCACCCCTTCTACCCTTGGCCAGTGCGGCACGTTTAGGAAGCAAAAAGAGAACTCCTATACAATATCGAGGGGGCATGCGCCAGCAAAAGTACTAACCTACTCTCTAGTATTAATAAAATGTAGTACTTGGTGTTCTCATAGTTCGCTTTTAAAATCATTTATTCTCGTGCCAGGAAATGAAAAGACAACAGCAAGACTCTAGAAAAAAATACACACAACAGCAGCAGCAATGCATCAGCTTTTCAAGACAACATCCAGTGCACTACATGAAATAAGCTATTTACCTTGCGTGTTGACCGAATGAGATAAGGTTATCAGATATTTTTTTAATCCAGAGCCAACTCAATCAGGTCCATAGACCAAGGCGGATGAGAATAATCAAGATGCGACACGAGAAAGAAAGAAATTTGAAAGATTAATATCCGAAAGAATCTAGCTATGGATTTTGTCCATCAGGCTCTGAAAGCTGTCAAACGTGAAAAAGTTGGGAAACACGGTTTCAAGTACTGGTGTTTCTATAAATAGATATAGACCACCTGTCAGTAAGGTGCTGCTGACACTGTGTGACACAAGCTGATATCCTATATCAGTACAGTGCTGCTGACACTGTGACACAAGCTGCTATCCTATATCAGTACAGTGCTGCTGACACTGTGACACAAGCTGCTATCCTATATCAGTACAGTGCTGCTGACACTGTGACACAAGCTGCTATCCTATATCAGTACAGTGCTGCTGACACTGTGACACAAGCTGCTATCCTATATCAGTACAGTGCTGCTGACACTGTGTGACACAAGCTGATATCCTATATCAGTACAGTGCTGCTGACACTGTGACACAAGCTGCTATCCTATCAGTACAGTGCTGCTGACACTGTGACACAAGCTGCTATCCTATATCAGTACAGTGCTGCTGACACTGTGACACAAGCTGCTATCCTATATCAGTACAGTGCTGCTGACACTGTGACCAAGCTGCTATCCTATATCAGTACAGTGCTGCTGACACTGTGTGACACAAGCTGATATCCTATATCAGTACAGTGCTGCTGACACTGTGACACAAGCTGCTATCCTATATCAGTACAGTGCTGCCTGACACTGTGACACAAGCTGCTATCCTATATCAGTACAGTGCTGCTGACACTGTGACACAAGCTGCTATCCT
>NIVC01002449.1:132500-172833 GCA_002269645.1 Macrostomum lignano | reverse complement strand
ATTAACACCAGGTCCACTCACAGAGCTAATAACAGCAGTATTTCTGCTTCACTCTCCGAAATTTCCTGGTTGTCAGTGACAAAGGTATATGCCTTGACTCTGGGTAATGCCTAAAATAAAAAAGAAATCCACTAATATAAGAATGAATTGAGAGTTAACATAAAAATGAAACGAAATTATAGATAAACATGCATAACTTTGCAGTATGGCCTTTTGTCATAGGCCTTGTAATTATTGATGTTGAGTGTGGTGCCACATGTCTGGCATTTGAAGCAGGTTCTGTGCCATGCCTAAAACATACAAAATAAAAATAATAAAAGTACAATATTCAATCGCTTTTTTTCTAGTAAGGTTTTGAAATGGCATATAGTAGTTAAATACAGATGATAAGTAGTAGTAAACAATTTTATTTGTCATAATTGAAATATTGATTTCAAGATTTAGGAAACAAGTTAAACTATATATAATTTCATATCTCCGATTTATATCAAAGTTTTTTGATTGTGTACTTTTAGATATAAAATTGTTTCTCCTAATGACAATACATCTTAACTAACTAATTACATATGTAATTCTTTAGATTAATGGATTTTACTAATAATGGGAATATAATGGATATTTTACTAATCCATTTTACTAAATAATATAGATATAAAAACCAGTATAGAAGCTGACTGTGATATTCAAATTTGATGCAACTTGCCGTCATAAGTAGAAAAAATCCAATGGTTGTTTTGCTTTGTAATTGGGGTAAAATGTCAATTCATTAAAAGTTATTCCTATAATTAGAACAAGGGGTAGGGGGTAGAGTTATACCAAGTTGAGCCTACTATGCTGGTCATAGACTAAACTTTTGATGCTTAGTCAGAACCATCCATTTGAAAACAGAAGCAAACAAAGAAGTTGAAGAGAAACAAAGAGCACACAAGCCCTCAAAAAAGCAGGAGCTAATCTGAAGAAGAAGCAGAACAGCTGTAGGCTACAGGCTGAGGGGTGACTTTGTCGAAAAGTCATCAGTCAAGGCAATGGCAATGCTGTGTGACTGACTTTGCAGACCCTTCAACTTGGTGTAATCTACCCCCTACCCCTTGTTTTAATTATAGGCATAACTTTTTAATGAATTGGCATTTTTACCCCATTTAAAAAGCAAAACAATCATTGGATTTTTTCTACTTATGATACAAGTTGCATCATATTCGAATCACAATCAGTCCTCTATACTAGTTTTTCCCACTATTTCTGGAACAAACCTTGTAAATATAAAAAAATATAAATATAAATATAAATATATATATATATATAAATATATATATAAATTCCATAGACCCTAGCCATTTAACTATTTTTTCTTGTAGCATATCTATATTCTGCTAACTATAATAGTCATAGCCATAGCTAGTTGTTTTCCAATAATTATCTCTAACTTTTTTTTAAATAAGTCTCTAGTAATCTCAAAAATATTATACTATAGCAAAGGTCTATAACCTCTGGCTATTAGGCTAGATCTTGGCCCTCAAAGACTTTTTATGTGGCCTGCAAGCTTCCTTTGTCTTTATTAGGGTCAGATGAGATCTCGATCTCGATCTTGAGATCTGAGATCTTGGGGTTTTCTCAAATCTTGATCTCAACTTCACAATCTCGAAAAAAAATGTCGAGATTTGAGAAAAATTAATGTTTGAAAAACATTTCGATCTATGAGAGCATGCAGCATCATATCATAGAGCCTGATGGTGTCAATGTCAATATTTTGTTTAAATTTTGCATGTTACGAAGAATGTATAGTTTATATATAGCATACAGATGCCGATGGTCATGGCTTGCATTAGAGAATGCGCGCTGTTTTGAACAATATATTTACTATTTTCAATTTATTTGTAATGTAATGCATTTCTGCTTTAAACAATTAATGTTTCAGCAATTCATCGGCTACTTGAAGTTGATGTCCAAGATCAACACTCAACATGTGACATTGATGGTTTCTTTTGTCTCGCTAGTTTGTCAGTTAGGTACCTCGTATCCACATGGAAATATTTAATGTGTAATCCGGTTATTTCAATGAGTTGTATTTTTGTTTGCTGATGATGGTTAGCAATACTTTGTTTTACTGGGTTGGCAAAATTTTATTTAACATTTTGAATCCTGTGCCTTCGGAGATGGTTCTTGGGATCCCGGGAGCTTGTCTAATAGACCTACCACCAGTTCCACTATATGTCTCGAATCTCGATCAAATCTCGAATATCTTGAAGAGGCCAATCTCGAATCTCGAAAATCTTGAAAATTCAATATTGTCCGACCACTAGTCTTTAATATTATAATCTGGCCCATGCCTTTATGGTAACTTAATTTTTTGGTCCACAAAAGTTGTGTCTACTGAAAATGGGGAGTTAGGCTACTTCTTTCAATTGTCAATTTTAATGACAAATGAGTAATAAGACATGAACTGAGTAAGTGGCTTTTTACAAAGTCTAGACAAATTGCATATCAGTTCAAACTGTCTAGAAATAGGGGAACTGGCAGTGAAGGTGAAATGATGGAGCTGGCCAACAACAGAGGTAAAAATGTACATTGATAGGGCTAACTATATAGTGGAATAGGACTTTTTAAAAATGCATCAAATTATAATAAAATTGTTTTTTTTATTCTGTTTTTTTAGTATCAAATGTGCCTATTAGTGGTGCAACCAGATTTATAAAGATAAATTTATAAAGAAAAAATCTTATTAATTTGACCAGTAATAGGCCAGACTGCTAGCTAAATAGTGATAGGTTTATTTGACCAGTGCCAGCTAAATAAGCACTGCCTTTTCAATCTAGAATAAAACTAGGTGGCCAGGCCTACCTTGATCTTATTTATGAAGTTATGTTAAATAATGTATTATAAGTATAAAAAAGAAAAACTAACAAAAATTAACAAATAAAGGGACAATAAGGAGATTATATAGGCCTAATGCAAGAGCCAGTACCTTGTATCAAGACTATAACTATGGACTCTATTGAAACAGACTACAAAGAACCAAATTAAGGAATTTGTAATTGCATAATTACCTGATCCATACACTTTAAAAGCTCCATAGAATACACAGCCTTGCTGCAGGATGAACACACATTTTCCATATTTTAACTCAAAATTAGGGCCTAGGCCTAGGCCTACTATGTACGATTATGAAGAAAATTAAAGTAAAACCTGCAATACTAGAAGCTATATGAACTAGCCTACTCTATGCAACACACAAGCGTTTGTGTTAGTTGAATTTAAAGACAGCGAGGGCTGTGACCTTTGTGCTGGTATTTCTAGACTATCTAAGCCTATGTCGAACCAAACTGAAATTCTGTAAATTGTATTTAAAAGCCTTGGTTGTCTAGGGGGGGGGGGCCTACCTATAACCTATGGCTATACACTGATCTGATAAAGTTGGTTGAATGAATTCCTGATTTATACCAAGCCCCGATCAGGCTCTAAACTTGTAAAATTTTCTATCTCCTCTTACTAATCGCGGCTAAAGAAAATATGACCTAGAAATAGGAAGAATAAACAAGAAACCCGAAGTAGAGAAAAAGTTGATACGGTCACTGTACGGTTGCCCACCACGTGTTTCGTTAAATAACCAAGGTATATATTCATTCAAAATGTAGTAAAAAAATACTTTAAGTTTCAATCTTTAAAGCTAAGTTTAAAATCACCTTCTAGTACTTCGTATCTGGTTTGTATAGTTTATTTACAGATACTAATGAAAATGTTCGATTTACTTGTTAAATTTGTTATGTCGTTAAAAAGTCGGACATCGGACAGTTAATCCACTGTACAGCTGAAGAACCCCCACCGTTTCACGCCGACGGTTTTCATCAAGGATGACTTAAGTATGTGAAGCCTATGGTAGTTTTTCTTTAAATAAACTATCTTAACAAGACACGACCCAAGTAAAACGTGACGTTTCACGAACGTTTTCTGCTTTGACTTAAAGAAAACGTTTTTCTAAAGACGTCAAACTAACGGTTTTTGAACGTATACAACGGGAAATTTTTAACATCACTTTTCACATACTTTTTACTTGCCTCTCTTTTATAGTTTTATCACTATTAAAGTCTAAAATAACTTCTTCAGTGGAGGTTTGTTACTTTTTTAAGCTTTTTCTCTCTTCTTTTTGAAAGCCTTCGTGTGAATTTTGTTATAGCTCCTAAAAATAAATATGGCTGACTGCACGTTTTTAAAACATATTCGCTCGCCAACTTCGGCTGACTATAGTTTTAAGAGTCACCTAGCTTGTAAATATTGATTTTGTATTGGTATGGATCGTAAATGATGCCAAATTTGCTATTTTTCAACTATATGTTTCTGTATTACCTGTAATGCTGTATAGGCCTACAACTTAGCTTTTTTTAGAGTTAAGTCTAGGCTAGCCGCTAGATCAGACCAGACTAAGAGGCGTAATAGACAGAGGCATTATATAGGTCTCTACTTGTATACTTAATTAAGTTTTATAGACCAATATTAATAATATTTTATATTTCCACATACCCATGGCCATAGCCCATTGGCATAGCCATAGGGCATAGGCATAGTGCAAATGCATTGCTGTTTTTCATTGTTATTAGGCCTTGGCCCCTTGGGTCTGACTACTTTTTTGTAGCAGTCTAAGCAGGAAACCAACACAAGGTTGCCATTATTTTGTTCCTAACCAAAGGGGCTAATTAATAATTAATAACTTTATAATTAAATCAGACTTACCCATATTGGCATTGCCATTGCTATATGCTAATATTACTATTCTTATATGGATGACCTTTTGGCTTTTATTGTATTTAGCAATATTTTATTTTAAATACTATGTTGTCTTTTAGATCACTTATTATTATTATTACTTGTTGGTTTACTAGGTCTATAGGTAATTATAGACTATGCTAATTAAATTATTCTATTCTAGTGTAGTTTTTGTTATTAAATTTAAAGCAATAAATTACTTAACTTAGCCTAACTTTATAGTAAACTAATTTTAATAAAATCCAAATTTACTTAATATAAGCCCTTGTTTGACCTTTTCTAGTCAATTTCTAAGTTTATTTAGCCTAAGGCTAAGCCTATTTATTTGTTTGCATGGTGCTAAAATGTATAGGCCCTTATTCTTCATATATCTTTGGTAATTGCTTTCCATTTCAGCCTTTAAAAAGATTGTCCTAAAGGAGCTTTTGGTTATTTGCTATTGTACAAGAAAATGATAAAGCAGACTATTATGGCAATTATAGGCCTACTACCAAAAAATTGCCTGCTGCCAGCCAAGCTCCCCATTGACCTGCTATATGCCTCTTCTTCAGTAGCTCATTCTACATCTTTATACAATGCTTATTGATGTGAAAACTGGTAAGTGCTTCTGAGTTTATATTTTTCACTTTAATCCTATTTTACTCGTATTCATAATTCCAATGCAAAAATCAAAGGCAGCTCTTAGCCCTTACAGTGTTGTCATTTTGTTTAAAGCCTTCTAAGAGCACTTTAATAACATTGTTTTTGTAATCAGACCTAATATTAACTTAAAAAGTGTCTGGCGCTGCCTCCTACCAACAATATTATCTTTTTATTCAGTTTCAAAGCTAAGCTTTTGCAAGTGCCATTGTACTGAATGCTTTTCCCTATTATCACACAGTATTTTCATTTCTTTCCAGGAGTTGCAGCTCGCAACAGCATTCAAGAAGTGGTCTATCGAGCCCATCAAATCCTGCACAGGCTGCTCTCACTGTCGGCCATGGTTTCAATGACTGGCAAGAAAAAACTGCCTTTCATGGTTTCTGCTTTTCTTTGCAGAGTTAAACGAAAGAAAAGTGTTCCAAAGGTGGTGTTAAAGCACAAAGAAGACCCAATTCGGTGCATGAAAACCATTTTTAATAATAATATGCATTTTATTTGTGCATTTCATGTTTGTCACAGCTTATTTATCACTGTGATATACTTTTCTAAGCATTATAGCAACCCGAATTTA
Organism: Macrostomum lignano; assembly: GCA_002269645.1. Classification (NCBI taxonomy): domain Eukaryota; kingdom Metazoa; phylum Platyhelminthes; family Macrostomidae; genus Macrostomum; species Macrostomum lignano. The sequence continues at coordinate 166,862 of NIVC01002449.1, read as the reverse complement.
TTATCTGCAGCTGCGCAATAGCTCAAAAGTTTTTATGCCTTACTTCACAAGCATTACAAAATTTGCAAATGAAATTTTAATAAAATAAACTTGAAGCTCAATAATGCGACCAGTTTCTTTGTCCTTTAGTGCAGTCACAAGCCTATGCTTATCTTTAAACATTCAAACATTCTGTAAGGAGCTGTTATTTCAAGATGACTTAATTCTTTAAATTTTTGTGTCATTAAATCCTCAACTTTCGGCAAAGTTGTCTAAGAAAGCTGCATACAAACGTTTAAAGTTCGTTTAAATCAAACCGTTTTAAGGAAAACGTTTCAGATCGTTGTCAGTTCGTCTAAATTAAAACGTTTCGAGTAAACGCTTTCAGAACGTTTTTTGTTGGGACATTCTGAACGTGTTTTGAACGTTTGCACGAGAACGTTAAAAGTGTTTTGCCGAAAACGTTTTCTGAACGTTAAAAAGTCGGATCTTTTTTACTTGGGGAAATTGAGGCAGTGTATTAGTTTTATTTTTAGTTCGAGGCAAGGGCTGTGTTCACAAATGGCGCAAGTGAGATATATCAAACAACCGCGGTGAGAGGCAGCTACTGCCCATTCCGCCGACTTTATCCTAAGCAGAAACACAAGCGTGCAAATACGTACACAGTCTCACATAGGAGCTAGTGTGCAGCAGTTCTAACTATTGTTGCGTTGACATGTACATATCTACAGCAGTACATGTACATGTTATAGTACACTTCTCTGTGCCTTGGGTTGACGGCCTCAAAGGCGTTGATTGTGTGACAAATGGGGGTATATAGTTTTGTCAAGACAGGAAAATTCCATTTCGGAATTTTCATTGAAACTTTAAAACATTTCGATCGTACATTCAGATGCAATTGTCAGTTCGGGGAACAATATAGAATTGCATCATGTACTCGTATTTATATATAGTACTTCAAAAAGCAAAGTATTATTTGCATATTAAGAAAACAAAGGGTAAAACAAGCCCAAGGGCCAGAATAAGAAAGATACGTGTGCAATGTATGTACATCTCTAGAGCTAGATTACATGATATACGTGTGGCACACCGCGCCGTAATCCTATATGCGCAGGATTAAGCTAATCCAACCCATCCAATCCGAGCATGCAGCGGATCCGAGCAACCGCTGAATGTACATGTACAGTGTACATGGTACATGTACTACTTTAATTATTGAATCCCTAGAAAGTACACATGCTTACTAGTACATGTATAATACATTTGTACGCTTTTGTCTTGATATGTGATACGTCAGTGTCAGTAGAACTATTTATTTTTTACCGCTTCCAATCTACTCTGGGATCAAACTGCACAAAAAAACATGTCTAGCATATTATTTTAAATGATTTCTGATACCGACTGATTGGTGCTACCCGCATATCTAATTTACTGGGAACTGCATTGCTTTCGGTCCATGTGGCCTTCACCTCAACAAAGTTGCAACTCATATTGACCATGTTCATTGCGAAAAAAAAGCAAAAAAAATCTTAGTCATTTTTTAAAATCTTTTAAATCTGATTTTTAAATCTGATTGACAACTGCACTTCAGTTCTGTTGGCTCGTCTCTCGAAAACGTGCGTCTCGAGCATGCTTTAATGAGTAAACGCTCTATTAGATCGAGTACACCAGCTCGAGCAGCTCGCACAGAGTGAGCACACTGCACCCGATGTGTGCGCCAGTGTCGGCTAGAAAGTCAGTGAACGTGTAAGACCAGTAAGTACAACCTGAGGCGACATCATCGAAGCAACAGAGCCTTTTGTTTTCAAACTTCGGGCGATACTGACCAGATTTGCCGTCGCCGTCTCATTGTCATAGTGCAACCGCGGTGGCAAAATAGTGCTCTGTAGCGCTTCCAATGCTTGGCCATTTAGAGAATGAGTAGCGAGCACTGTACTGCGGATATTAGCATGGTATTCTCCTGCGGAATTGCTCCGTGGACTGCGTACTTCTGATAGAACTTCTAAATTGTGCTATAGAAGATTCAGTCATTTTGTTGAGTTGTAACAGCGGGGCCAATGACGCGGTACTTCCACAGGCTGGGCGATAAGGACATTTGGCAGAGCATTTTCCGTTGTAGAGCACTTCTATGCAGATACGAGTAGTAGCAAGCGGAACTGCTGTAGTTGTAGTACTCAGACCTATGAGTCATTGGGTTCCTGAATCCAACTGGGGATGGTTTTCAATGCATTGAAGGTATTGAGTCCTGTGCAGGTCCTCACTACAAGCATTCTCTTCCAACTGCAGCTCTATTAGAATACAAGCATTTGCCAGGAGCCATGTGTACTTTCTTCTCAAACTTCAGTGACGGATAAGTCCCGGGTGGGACAATTACCATCATACAGCCTGACATCTTTAGCTCCGTACTGATCCTTTTTTATTGTCAACAATCGGATGAATATGGACTGCCAGTGAAATTCAAGTCAGTGAAGTAAGGATCTGTGGATAGCGAAAATTTCATAACGCTACTGGAAGACATCATTTCTTGTTTTAGTTTGTCGGTAAATCTGATTAACTCTGACGCAAATTAGGTTCTCCGGATTGTAAAATAACTCTAACGGGATGTCATATTTCAGATAGTTGCTGATCATCCATGCCTTGAGTATAGCCTGTTCTTTGCGACGGGTCAATTACTCGGCTGCCAGCTAAAATGGAAACGCATTTTGAACAATTAAAGAATGACCTGATGTCTACACTGTCCCGGCTGGAAAAATTTGTAAATAAGTATAGTTTTTCATACTGCAGAATAAGCTTGTTAATTTTGTCATTTAAGATCTCTGCTTCCGCCTTTGATAGCAGAAACGGGTAGCTGCCTGAATACGGATTACTTGGACAGAAGTACAAATCTGGAAATAGAAAAGGCACCTGATCCAGGTGAAAATCTTTGTCAGCTTGTTCTCTTGCAGCTTTATCATGAAACTGATGCCACTCTTGAGGAAGAATGCCAGAAATACGACAAACAGCACTGTCCAAATTAGGCGTAGTGGCTTGGCTTTGGTGGCAGCTGCTCGACTGATGCCATATGGGCCGAGCTGGATGCGATGGCGTTCACTAAGGCATTGGGCATGATCTACGTGCTGTCCGGACGCTCAACGCACCTGATGATTAGGTTAAATGAAATTATGAGGGAGTCTAGAATGCTCAACTGGAGTCTAGATTGTCTAATTGAATTCAATGGTGTCTAATTGGAGTTTAGAGTGTCTAATTGGAGGCTATGGTGTCTAATTGGAGTCTATGGTGCCTAATTGGAGTCTATGGTGCCTAATTGGAGCCTATGGTGTCCAATTGAATTCAATGGTGTCTAATTGGAGTTTAGATTGTCTAATTGAAGTCTATATTGTCTAATTGAAGTGTATTATCTGCACAGAACTATTATTCGAATACATGCAACTTGTGCTTGACCAATTCAATCAAAATCTTCATCAAAATATTTTGTTGTTAACCTCATAAGCTACCGGTACATGTACCTGAGCTGTTTAAATTCTTTTGATATTTATCCAAGACGCGAATGAGGAACAATAAGCTTAAAATAAGACTGGCTTTGGAATGTTGGTTTATACAAGCGTGCATGTACAATCGGAAGCCATTTTGGTGATAGCCAAATGTGTGAAAGCTTATCTATGAATAAAAAATTGACTAAAAATACAGTAGCGTTAAATTTCCAGTGTTTTTTGAACAGGCTGAACAGTCAGTGGTGGTTAAGGGGGTCAGGCCGAGATGTTTAGCAGGTCCTTCGTCAGTGTGGCCCGCAGGATGGTGGGGCTTGTTCTCGGCGCAGGGGCTCAGTTGGGTAGTGCAGCATCAGGGTGGCCAGAAGGAAGGCGTGGCTTCCATGGCTACGTGGCCATTCCATGACAATGGCTACGGAGGCAGTGGCCCATCAGGGCCAGTCAGCTCAGGGCTCAGGGTGGTGCTCAGGGGCGGCGTTTTCGAGCAGCTCTGGGTAGTAGCAGCATCCGGGAGCGTTGCGCAGCAGCCGGTGATAGGAGACGTCCAGAGCTTATTCTATTTGTTTCTGCGGCCAACTAAAATTTGTCGCAGCCCTGGACCATAAAGGGTGCTCAGAGCGCCACATTGAAGTGGTCTCATGACTCAAGGCCATCACAAGCGCTATAAGCTGCGTCATCATACGGTACCCTCACATAATGTTTGCTATGACAATGGCCTCATCAGGGTCGAAAGAAACCTTCCTTCAATAAGTTTACAACGAGGCAAATTATTTAAGGATGCGACGCCAATCGAGAATTCGGATCTGTTCGGCTCACTATACGCTCGAATGACGGAAATATTGTTCATTTGGTTAATAGTAACTTTTAAGCTAGTGTATTTTCAAGCTGACTCTAATTTAAATTAAAGTTCAAGTGCGTTTGTCTCCTGAATACATGCAAATTACGCTGCTCTGACGAATCGAGGAGATTAACTTAAGATGAAAAACTTAGTTGCGTCATACGAGCGTATGTTTGCGTAATATGATATATCTACTCTAGTAATACGTGTTAGTATATTGGTTAGTCATTTGTGATTAAGCGGCGTGACTATAGAAAACAACGAATCTCCAGCATGCACGCGCGAAAGTCGACAAAATTAAGTAGCCTTTGAATAAGTAAATAGGTACTTAAACTTTGTGTTCGGCAAAGAAATATCATCATGCGTGACCGCAGCAGTAGCTATACGTAGAAGCATGGAAAACTGAAGTAAAAGTCCGCCTTATTCGATGTTCTTAGCTGCAGGCCAGTAATATATATATATATTTGTCTCTGTGCAAAACTGAGAATGCTTAGTACTAAATCGGGTTTTGCCATAGACAACTTCGGTCGCGTAAAACCACGGATTTCCCGTCTGCCGTAAATCTGGGGTGCAATTTTGCTTCGCGAAGCCCCCAGTCGCATCGATCGGCTACTGCAGAAGATTCCTTAGTTGTCTATGGTAAAACATGGTAAGTCATGACTGTAAATTCTGTATAAAATGTACGAGCGAGCGTAAGTTCCTTACTGGACTCCAGCTTATTTCTAAGAAAGCCGAGTGTGGTGCCTCGTAGGTTTTAAGACTAAAGCAAAAAAACGTAGAGGCTATAAACAGAGCTGTCTGTACTACAAAAATACTTAATAATATGTAAGACTCAATAGCGGCTTTTTACTATTACGTACTATTACTATTATCGTATTAATGCTATCGGATTAGTAAATATGCTTTCCAATAAATTCGTTAAAAATCGCCATGGAAACAAAGCTAAATATAGCACTTGCTAACGAATTTTTAGGGATATTTTAAAGTCGGCTGTGGTCTAGTTCGATCTGTCAAAAAATGCGCAGGTTGCTGGAAGTTGACGTTTAGCTTCTAAACAGAAATTTCGAATTTCAATAAAGCTTCAAGCCAGACGTTGACAGCGTAGGATCGCAGAAAGAGTGAAGCATAAATGTTAAACTATTGCACAGACATAACAGCGATTTTAGTCATGTATTTGCTATTGCTGATGAGGACGCACTTTTTCCCAAATCCCGCGCTAGCACATGGGCTCTAAACTTACTTGCCTACTAACAGTGGGCAATGGGCATTTTTATCCTTTTTTCTGCGAATTGTCATAGAATCTATACTAGATATAATGCCTGGTCATACTAGTAGTCATAATAACATAGGCATCATAAATCATCGCTTTCGAAGTTGGTCTGACAGCCACCTGCGCCTCACTCAGTGTTGAAGCGGGCGCCAGATGGTCTGAGAGGATGCGGGCGGTAGCTTTTTTCTCATCATTTTGACGGGCCATCAAGATTTATGAGGTCAGAGCCTATTGTTCGTGTTCACTCAAGCGTGTGACAGCTTTGACAGCTATGCGTTTTACCCCTAAAAGTACCTTGGGATTAGCGATTAGCAATTTCTCTTCATTATCTTCACTTTCTATTTAATAAGAGCTTTCTAATGTATATTTTTTCATTAATTTCTGTCAATCCTACGCGAAAGGTCATAAATCATTTTGTTGCGATTTTGAGTGATTTATGGCCGCACCTGTCATCTTTTTACGACCCTGTGGGAACTGATAGGATCTCTCGGTCACGTGATTCTGAGTAGCAACAAGCTTAGCCAATCAGAAAATTCGGCGCTCGTTTTAACAAAACGGCTCAGCCAATCAGAATCGACGTGTTCCATTATAACAAACTGCGGTCCAGTTGGCGGCTATTTAAACCGGAGTTTTTGGCCCGCTCGGACTCAACTTTGGCTCGGGCCCAGCGCGCAACTTCTGGTTCCCGGAGCACGACCGTCGTTTCTTGATCCCCGGATTGCGACTTCCCCCATCATCATCAAGGACGAGTCCCCCGGTCGACAGCAGCGAACACCAAGCAAAGATCATCACCTGCTAGCTATCAGCGAAGATCGTGACAGCATCATCCCGAGTCTACAGCTGCGAAGCATCAAGCCGATTCGGTCACTGTGGATTACCTGGTCTCCGGCTGTTGAGTTTCTGATTGGTTGGGTGAGAGGCTACCTAGACTTGCTTGATTGGGTGATCCCTTATCTGTCCCCTGTTGCAGTAGCTGAATTAGGCGCACACTTTTGCTCATTTTGTTCAATGGTGCTGTTGCTGAGGCAGAAATCATTCAATAATACTGCTAGTAGTCTAAAACTCCAATTCAATCTGAAGTGTGAAGTGAACTAAGGAGAAGGTTAAATCTAACAGTTATTTTTATCGGTTTTATTTCTTTGTTCGCCGATGGCTCAGATGAGTAGCTAAGCTAGTAGGCGCCGGTCACAGTGGACCAATGGCAAGGCAATTCTCAGTCGACCAATCTATCAAATCAGTGAGCAAAACTGCCAGAAGTGCAGAATCGGCGCCAGAGATGTACTTTGTGCACTCTAGGGTAGCCAAGCGGCTCGGGTAAATGAATCATGCGGTCTCTGAAGTTCGAGTTAGTCTATCATCAGCGCTATGAGAGGCTAGTTGGCACGTTGAAGGCCAAAAGTACATATCTTCGTATTTAGCAATGTAATAGTACATGTAGCTACCCCATAGACTCGCCACCGCAAGAATCCCCTGCACAAGTCCCCTCTGTACCTGCATGGCCAATGCGATCTAGTCCCAGCAGTGTCCCTTATCATCGGCTATGACTTCGAGATTGACAGCAAAAAGACACTAGTTGGCAGGTAAGTGCAAAGCCCCTTCTAGTCGGAAGCCCGATTTCGAGAGTCCCGGTGTGGTGAGCCAGGGCGCACGGGCTGGTGGCAGCAAGTTAGTTGATCTGCGGATTAGCTAATTTCTACTTTCAAAATTCTCCCTGCTCGTCTCTCGCTGTCCCTCTCTTAGCTATAGGACCTAGACTGCTCAAGATCAAGCAAGATCAAACACGATCAAGCTACCATGGGGCTGACCATCTGACAGGAGTGGGGGGCCAGGTCACTAATTGATTTATTTCTGAGCCTGAGGCCCGAAGGCTTCCCTAACAAGGAGCCCGAAGGTCGAAACCCATCATTGCTAATAAAATAAAATAATAATAATAATAATAATATTAACTACAACAATAAAGCTACTAATAATAGTTACTATTATAATAATATTAAAATTAATAATAATAATAATATTTGCCCCTATTGGGCCAGATGTGCAACCGACAGCTCAGCCGCAGCTATTGGGCGGCGCATCTGAAGGCTGCGTACGGCTGTTCAATCTAAGGACTGGGGGTCGCCACACAAACCCTCAATTACCCCAGCTAATGCTGGCACCCATTTTACAGCTGGGTGAACTGAAGCAATGCAGAATTAAGTATCTTGCTCAAGGACACATTGTTTCAAGTGTGATCCGGTAATCGAACCCCCGACCTTCAAGTCGTGAGTCCGACGCTCTAACCGAGGCTCCCTTGGGGGGGGGGGTTATTAGAGGCAGGGGGGCTGTGTGCACCCTGGTACACTTTAAGCGACATAGGCACACAACCGGCGAGAGGCATTACTGCCCATTCCGCCGACTCCCCTGAGCAGGCATACAAGCGCGCGGATACGTACGCAGGCACACACTCACACAGGAGTGTACAGCGGCCCTAACTTTACATTATCGTTAGGCATGTACACTTCACTGCGCCTTGGGGGGTTGGCTGTCAAGGCCGTTAATTGCACGAGCAGAGCCAAGCCGAGATTCCAATTCAGCCCCAAATTAATGTGACTGCACTTGGAATCGAGCCTGGGTCGCTTGCACACCAGAGCAGATGCGCTAGGCCGCTGGGCTACGGAGTACGGACCCCCTTCGGGGGGGGGGGTTAGCCTAGATAGTGGAGATTTAATGAAAAAAAAATAAATAATAAAAATAGTCTGTGCGTCGTGAGCTTACTAAAATAACTACACATCAGCTTTAAGCTCTAATTCCTGTTTTCGAACTTCAGCATCCTTGTCTTCGGCCCCATCACCCTCTCCAGGTTCGCCACTAGTGGCACTATTTTTATTAGTCTTCCGTTGGATCGCATACTTGACCAGAACGTACACCAGCTCGAGCAGCTCGCACAGAGTGAGCAAACTGCACCCGATGTACAAGCCTAGGATTCCGACAGTGTCCGCTAGAAAGTCAGTGAACATGTAGGACCAGGTGAGCACGGTTTGAGGCGAAAATATAGACGCAGTTGAGATTCGAATTCCGAGAAGTGACTCAGATATGTAGGATCTGAATAGGCTCTCTAGATGAGTCGAATGATTTCGGCCTTGAATCTGCTTTGCAATGTTGACAAGCTTGGCTCTGGCGGGTCTTCTCTTAACAGCCGCGGCGCTGAACGACTCAAAAAAACTTGTCTGTAGAGCTTCCAATGCTTGGCCACTTGCCAAATGAATAGATTGCAGAGTACATTAGGAACGAACTCGGAATTCTGTACTTGCAATACTCGGTTGCATTTTTGTCGATTTTTGCAACTGCTTTTACATCATTATAACCTTCCGTGAATGAGCTGGACTTTTCTGAGATATTTTGACAGTGCGGCACGCCGGGAAATCTCCCCGGAGATGGCGACCCAGAGACCTGACAGCTGAACGTTTTAACAAATACTTCGTTCACGCTTAAATAGTGGCAGACGGCGCTGCTGTAGTTGAAGAGTTCGTACTCGCCTGTCATCGGGTTAGCAAACTCTACTGGCGGGTGGTTGTTGACGCAGTATTTCGAGTAAAACTGTTCACTGCAGATGTGCTCTTCCATCTGCAGCTTCACTCGGTACGCATTGCCCGGAGACAGTTCAAAATTATTCTCAAATCGCTGACACGAATACACTCCCAAGGGTTTGATTATCATTGTGTAGCTGGAAGTCTTTATACTGTCACATCACATCCACATAAGAAATGCCACATCAGAAACGGTATTGAGTTGCCATTTGTATCTGTGAAAGGCTGTACCGGCTCTCCAGTGAAGTTGAAATCCGAAAAATATGGATCGGTAGATAGCCAGATCTCTAAAATGCTATTCAGGTTCAAGAGCCCATTTTTGTGCTCATTTGTGCTCATCGGTAAGGTCTGCCTTGTAGCAGAGTAGGTCTTCGGGAGTGTAAAACGGTTCGAGCTCGACAAAGTGATATTATCACTGACAACCGATGCTCTTAGTACAGATTCATCTTTCCTGTGCAATCGATACTTTTGGTACAAATGAAATGGCAGCGCCGATTGCACCTGCTTTGCCTTCTTAAAAGCGTTAAATTTTTCATTTGGAATACCCATCTTCTTTACGTAATCAAATTCTATCTCTCTTAATTTAGAATTAGTTATTGGGCCTCGTCTTTTGTAAGGGTGAACGGATAGCTGCCAGAGTACGTATTGCTGGGACAGAATTGTAGAGATCTGGGAACACAAACGACGCCTGATCCAGGTGGAAGTCCTTCGTCAGCTTGCCTCCCCACAGCTTCAGCAATAGACTGACGCCTCCGTTTAGAAACATGGCCAAGAAGACTAGAAAGAGCAGGATCCACATCACCCGTACCGGCTTCTCCTTGGAGTCGGCTGCCCTGCTGATGCCGTGGGCTGGGCTCGATGCGGTCACCTCCCTCAGAGCAGATCGCATTGTACACTGATTTGAGGACTTGTCTAATCTGAAATATAAATAGACAAAATGAATAATAACTCCAATGTATTAGTATCTTAAAAGATTTCCGAAATTCCAAAAAAACCAGTCTTTGCCTTTAGGATAAGCACTCAACAGCACCTTCACCAGCATCCTCAACAACACCCTCAACAGCATCCTCAACAGCATCATCGGCAGCACCCTCAACAGCACCCTCAACAGCACCCTCAACAGCATCCTCAACAGCATCATCGACAGCACCCTCAACAGCACCCTCAACAGCATCCTCAACAGCATCATCGGCAGCACCCTCAACAGGACCCTCAACATCACCCTCAACAGCACCCTCAACAGCATCCTCAACAGCATCATCGGCAGCACCCTCAACAGCACCCTCAACAGCACCCTCAACAGCATCCTCAACAGCATCATCGGCAGCACCCTCAACAGCACCCTCAACAGCACCCTCAACAGCATCCTCAACAGCATCATCGGCAGCACCCTCAACAGCACCCTCAACAGCACCCTCAACAGCATCCTCAACAGCATCATCGGCAGCACCCTCAACAGCACCCTCAACAGCACCCTCAACAGCATCCTCAACAGCATCATCGACAGCACCCTCAACAGCACCGCTAACAGTACCTCAGTAGCACTTTTCAGACACCACAAAAATAGACAGACAAACATCATCATGAATGTGTCGGCCGATAAATAATTGCATTCACTTATTTCATTGCAACAGCTTGCTGCAAAGTTTTTTGAAAGTATAAAGTTTCTAACAAAATAACGTTAAATAATGGTATAGCCACTCATTCGCTCGTATTATTGAGTTTTTTCTCTAAATTGATTATTTCGATTTTCGAAAAAGGACACACCAAGCAGGCAAATGTTTACGTGAATAAAAAAAATTATACTCGCCTGAAAGTACGAGCGTACAAAAGGTTTGCCAATCTACGAAAACCTGATTTCCAGACGGTGGTATAGACACTTGTTCCAGAAGCCTTTACGTTTTAAAATGATAAACGACAAAGGCAGTAGTCAAAAAGTCTAAAAAGACCTTATAGTTTTCGGAGGCTGTGCAAGTAACGGTCCCCCTTATACGAATTCCGAACTCGCAAATGTACGCAGCTGAACTTGCGCTTATTGGTTGGCAGATATAATTCTGCTCTGCCCAACATTTAGCTGGATCGGAATGTTTGTTGATGGTTCGGTTTGTTTAAAATAAGGACAAAGTTAACAACCGGGGACCGGAAAAGAGCCGAATAACATGTATGATAAGTACTCGTATATGGATGTCAAGCGGAAGTTATTTCAGTTTGATTATTATTTTGGTCTGAAGAGCAGGCCTTAGTCTATAGTCCTCGCCGTTTAAACAAATGGAAACGAAATATTTATCCTGCACTTGGCCAACCCATGTCTGTGAATGTGAGGACCAACCCATGCCTGTGAATGTGAGGACCAACCCATGTCTGTGAATGTGAGGACCAACCCATATCTGTGAATGTGAGGACCAACCCATGCCTGTGAATGTGAGGACCAACCCATGTCTGTGAATGTGAGGACCAACCCATATCTGTGAATGTGAGGACCAACCCATATCTATGAATGTGAGGACCAACCCATGCCTGTGAATGTGAGGACCAACCCATATCTGTGAATGTGAGGACCAACCCATGTCTGTGAATGTGAGGACCAACCCATGCCTGTGAATGTGAGGACCAACCCATGCCTGTGAATGTGAGGACCAACCCATATCTGTGAATGTGAGGACCAACCCATATCTGTGAATGTGAGGACCAACCCATGCCTGTGAATGTGAGGACCAACCCATATCTGTGAATGTGAGGACCAACCCATGCCTGTGAATGTGAGGACCAACCCATGTCTGTGAATGTGAGGACCAACCCATGCCTGTGAATGTGAGGACCAACCCATGCCTGTGAATGTGAGGACCAACCCATGCCTGTGAATGTGAGGACCAACCCATGCCTGTGAATGTGAGGACCAACCCATGCCTGTGAATGTGAGGACCAACCCATGTCTGTGAATGTGAGGACCAACCCATGCCTGTGAATGTGAGGACCAACCCATGCCTGTGAATGTGAGGACCAACCCATGCCTGTGAATGTGAGGACCAACCCATGTCTGTGAATGTGAGGACCAACCCATATCTGTGAATGTGAGGACCAACCCATGTCTGTGAATGTGAGGACCAACCCATGCCTGTGAATGTGAGGACCAACCCATGCCTGTGAATGTGAGGACCAACCCATGTCTGTGAATGTGAGGACCAACCCATGTCTGTGAATGTGAGGACCAACCCATGTCTGTGAATGTGAGGACCAACCCATGCCTGTGAATGTGAGGACCAACCCATGCCTGTGAATGTGAGGACCAACCCATGTCTGTGAATGTGAGGACCAACCCATGTCTGTGAATGTGAGGACCAACCAATGCCTGTGAATGTGAGGACCAACCCATGCCTGTGAATGTGAGGACCAACCCATGTCTGTGAATGTGAGGACCAACCCATGCCTGTGAATGTGAGGACCAACCCATGTCTGTGAATGTGAGGACCAACCCATGTCTGTGAATGTGAGGACCAACCCATGTCTGTGAATGTGAGGACCAACCTATGCCTGTGAATGTGAGGACCAACCCATGCCTGTGAATGTGAGGACCAACCCATATCTGTGAATGTGAGGACCAACCCATGCCTGTGAATGTGAGGACCAACCCATGTCTGTGAATGTGAGGACCAACCCATGCCTGTGAATGTGAGGACCAACCCATATCTGTGAATGTGAGGACCAACCCATGCCTGTGAATGTGAGGACCAACCCATGCCTGTGAATGTGAGGACCAACCCATGCCTGTGAATGTGAGGACTAACCCATGTCTGTGAATGTGAGGACCAACCCATGTCTGTGAATGTGAGGACCAACCCATATCTGTGAATGTGAGGACCAACCCATGCCTGTGAATGTGAGGACCAACCCATGTCTGTGAATGTGAGGACCAACCCATGTCTGTGAATGTGAGGACCAACCCATGTCTGTGAATGTGAGGACCAACCCATGTCTGTGAATGTGAGGACCAACCCATGTCTGTGAATGTGAGGACCAACCCATGCCTGTGAATGTGAGGACCAACCCATATCTGTGAATGTGAGGACCAACCCATGCCTGTGAATGTGAGGACCAACCCATGTCTGTGAATGTGAGGACCAACCCATGTCTGTGAATGTGAGGACCAACCCATGCCTGTGAATGTGAGGACCAACCCATGTCTGTGAATGTGAGGACCAACCCATGTCTGTGAATGTGAGGACCAACCCATGTCTGTGAATGTGAGGACTAACCCATGCCTGTGAATGTGAGGACCAACCCATGCCTGTGAATGTGAGGACCAACCCATGTCTGTGAATGTGAGGACCAACCCATGCCTGTGAATGTGAGGACCAACCCATGTCTGTGAATGTGAGGACCAACCCATGTCTGTGAATGTGAGGACCAACCCATGTCTGTGAATGTGAGGACCAACCTATGCCTGTGAATGTGAGGACCAACCCATGCCTGTGAATGTGAGGACCAACCCATATCTGTGAATGTGAGGACCAACCCATGCCTGTGAATGTGAGGACCAACCCATGTCTGTGAATGTGAGGACCAACCCATGCCTGTGAATGTGAGGACCAACCCATGTCTGTGAATGTGAGGACCAACCCATGCCTGTGAATGTGAGGACCAACCCATGTCTGTGAATGTGAGGACCAACCCATGTCTGTGAATGTGAGCACCAACCCATGCCTGTGAATGTGAGGACCAACCTATGCCTGTGAATGTGAGGACCAACCCATGCCTGTGAATGTGAGGACCAACCCATGTCTGTGAATGTGAGGACCAACCCATGTCTGTGAATGTGAGGACCAACCCATGCCTGTGAATGTGAGGACCAACCCATATCTGTGAATGTGAGGACCAACCCATGTCTGTGAATGTGAGGACCAACCCATGCCTGTGAATGTGAGGACCAACCCATGCCTGTGAATGTGAGGACCAACCCATGCCTGTGAATGTGAGCTACGATCAAAAGCGATTTCAAATACGTACTGAACCGATTAATCTTGGAGATTCATAATAAGCGCTTATGCGCTTAAGCTTATGAACATCTACATGCAATAATTGTTGCGCTAATCTACAAGCAATTGGCAGTATTGCTTGGTGAACGAGCGTAATAGAGCCTCTGGACTGATTTAGAGCTCTTCAACGAAGACAGAAACGTGCAGATCAAGGCAAAAAGTAGAATGCTCGTTCAAAAGCATCGTTTTAAGTTTGATTTGCTCAGATGCACTGCATGACCACGTTGCTGAGGGGTCATGTGCATTCCTTTTCTATGCTATTCTACTGTACTTGTTTTTTTGACATTTAACATCGGCTGCTTCTTCCTACTTGCCCTTCATAACGCCATTCTAGTTCTGCGATAGCATAAGGATCTGGGATCTCGCGCTTGCCTCCAGTGATTGCCCATATATTACAACCAGTTATGCGTGTTTACCAAGTCTTAGGAGTTTTAGCCTTTAGCCCGTACCCGCCAATATGTTTAGGAAACTTTCTCCAAGTCAGCTTTTGCTATGTTTTTATGGCTTACGTGGTTATTTTGCATGAATTATTGCACTTTTTTATAAGAACGAATTTAAAATACAAACTCGCAGGTTCAATAACATACAGAAATAAACTTCACCAAAGCGGCCTTTAAAAATGGCGATATTTGCTAGTGCTCCGTGTTTGTCAGTCGCTTTTAGAGTTGGTTCAAATACCCATTTAAAAAAAACTGATGCGATATGATGTTGGCTGAGTGCCTTTAGAAGTGAATTGCTTTTTTCCACTCCAAAATTTCTCAGGAACAAGCATCAAAAGCTAATAAACAAAGTTTCATAGTATCAAAGTTGCTTTATCGACAAAAGACGCAATTTCCGCTGCTCACCCTCGCCAGTTCATCCAGGTCTATCGATAAAATTATTTTGAGTAAATTTACTCAGTTATCAACAACCGGATCTGGAGTAATTGGTTACAGGGGTTCGCAGTCACAGGGACTTTTTTAGAGCACATACTTGATGGATTCCATTCCGTGATTGTGTTCGAGAGTCTTGTTTTTTGGAACCGATTTTTTACAAAAAACTATTAGGGCCCATCTTACAATAAATCGAGCTCATATATTGCTTTTATTTCAAGGTACTGGTGGGTTGGATAAATCGTGATCGATATATATTGATTTTAATTTGCTTAAATACACCCATGCGGTTAATACGACATAGCTAGTGTTGTGTCAAATTTTCGTTCGACGACACTAAAACTAATATAGGATTTTTCGTTTGATTTCATAAAATTGTCATTTGATTTCGTCCATAGAAGTTGGCAGCGCGGCCATAGAGTCTATGGCAATAAAGTGCGCTGTTTCCGATTGAATTCATAACTTTGCCACATCATTTCGACTTGACGCGCGGAGTGACTCAACACTGCCAGAGGGGGCTGGGATATCAGTGGGTGAATATCTATGGCCAAACCTCTCATAGAAATGAAAAGCCTATATGAACGTGTCCTTCTTGGGCAACAGTCACCTTCTTTGTGTGCCTAAAAATGGCTGCATACGCGTCCATTGGAAACGTATAAACGCGGCCAATCGTATTCAACTGCGAACTCTGCCACCGTACTCTCCATTTCTTAACGAGCGCTTGTCTCAAGGCTTCGCTTAAACGCCAGCTAGCAACACCTGAGATTCAACAGGAACTTAGCAATCCGCCTGATGGCATCAACCTAACGCAGTGGAGACTCATGGTGCTTTTCCGCTGCGGCTACGTTGCACTAGAGGAAATTTCCGCCGCGAAGTGCCTTGCCCTGGGAACGACATGTGATGCGGTTTCTGCCCCTGTGCATCAATGAGCAGCAGATAATGTGAAATTTGTAGCTTGTTGCAGCGAACGAGCATTAACTTTGGCGGACATAACTGATTTCACTGTTGCAACTGCCTACTTCCTCATGTGACTTAAATACAGAGCTTTCTGTTTTTAACAGTTCTTTCTGTATTGGACAAGCGCATCGACTTTTCTGTTGCCTTTCTACTGAGTATGTCGAAATGAAGTGGCAAAGTTATGAATTCAATCGGAAAACAGCGCACTTTATTGCCATGGACTCAATGGCCGCGCTGCCAACTTCTATGGACGAAATCAAATGACAATTTTATGAAATCAAATGAAAAATCCTATATAAATAGTCTAAACTAAAATAGTGTAAACAAAACAAATTTTAAAAGGAATATTACGATACCACTCCGGAACTTGGCAATGCACAGTTTCATTTATTTACTTGAACTCTTTGCAATTATTGTTCATTTCGCGACCAAAAGGCCGGGTGATCGCTAAACTTAAGGACAGTGCATTAGTGACAGCGTAATGTCCGGTGCGATTGTGGATCAACACTTCTGTGAATTAGTACAGGCTGTACTTGACCCAGTCGGCACTCCTCTCGATCTCCTCCTCGACCTGAGCGTCGGTGAACAGCAGCAGGCGGCAGGCTCCAAGCTTTCTGTTATACAGCACGTGTCGGCTGTTTCCCTTTCGCATAGCCGCAGCAACGCAGTGCATCGCAGTCTTCACCTGCATCAGCTCGTTGAAGCAGTACTCATCGCTGGGATTGTAGCTCGAGCGCTTGAACGGAGTTCGCTTCCACGGAGCGCTGGGCAGAGGCTGCGACGGAGAGAACTCGCAGGCGAAGCCTCTCGACGATGAGCACTGCAGGTCTACAAGCTGAGCAGAATGTTTTGCCGTTGAGACGCAATCTTGAACGCCTCCCTTATTGTTTGGGTCCCCCGGCAGCCATAGAGAACCGTTGGATGGCAAAATTCCTCGATCCTTAATTATTCCCCAACCGGATTCGTCCTTTGTCCTCTCGTCAGCCATGTCGGAGATGCCGAGCCAGAGAAAGCAGCCGCAGTCAAGACTGGGCATGTCTCCTAGCAGCTTTATGGAGCTGTAGGAGTTGATGAGCTCGCCTCCGATCGACTCGCAGTGTTGGTTAGCTGAGCACCAGCTGTGAGTTTGATCTGTGCTCACGAACACACATTTTCCAGCCTCGAGTCGGTATGGACTCGGGCATGACAGCGCTGGTAGTGGAAGCAGCTGTAGTGCTGTGAAGATGATCCAATACATTTTATCCTTGCTCATTTTCAGGGTGATGAAGCTTTGCTTATAACAGTTACTTCTGCCAGCCAAGTGAAACAAAGTTTATTCCTTTTTATACGTTCATCCAGCATCCTGGATTCCTGCCGTTAAAATATTTTCTACTCAATGGAAGATTAATTTCCTGGCTCGTGCAGTTTCACTTTGAGCTTTGGCATTATGTCAACATTTACACAGTCTGCTTGTAAAGCGCATATGCTACACAAATATTGCTTTTTTGATCTTCACCGAACTACAATGCATGTACTCGTACGAGCTGGTTATCGCATCGTCTCGCACGGAATCTAACTAGGGGTCGTGACGCGACAGTCAGACGCGTTTAACGCTGAGCTGCCCTGCCTCTGGAGTTTAGGGTTAATATAATTCGTCTTCACACACCTGTAATCTTAAACAGGCTATACAAGTATAATAAAAATACCGCATTATTTATTTCGCAGTATTATTTACGATAGAAACAATTATAAATATGCACAGTTTGGACACTATTAACTATATAAATAAGCAATTACTTTTAAACTAAATGATTGGTCTTCTTCAGGTGATGATTGCGTGGCTCCATACCCCCTTACATTTGTCTGCACTTTCGGCTGTTCTTCGCTTTTGCCTTCCTGACTGCACGGTCTGCAGCTCTGGCACCATCGGTCGGTGAGGCGTAATAAACATGTTCTGCACCCTCCTCTTCTTGAACGGCTCGTTGCAGATTTGGAGTACTTCTCTGAATGGCTCTACTCGACTGCGGTTGGCGTTGCTTCTGCTCCCAGTTGTTTTCAACTCGCGTAAATACGGGAAAGCCAGAGAAGTTGTCTTGACCCTCGTCAGTTGCTGCTACTACATCCGGTTGCTCGTATGTCGGTGGCGGCTCGATCCAGCCGACTGCACCAGCTGGTTGATCTTCGCCAGCTTGCAGTCTCTGCATCTGCAGCTCCTGCGTCTGCAAACGATTCCTCAGAGCCGTGTTCTCACGCTCCAATCGTTCAAATCTTTCATCTGCAGCACGAACCCTGGCATTCGAATCCGTGATGGTAACTTCTGCGGAAGCGTTACGTTGCTTCAGTGCGTTAATTTCTTCGTTAGCCGTAGTTCGCAGGCGCGAATAGGTGGCTTTGAGATTTTCTAATTCTTCCCTGAGCTGAGTTGCTTCCATCTGTCTGTCGCGCTGCTTCGACTCCAGCTGGAGCTTGTAAAACTCTACGGATGACTGCAGCTCTGCCACCTGAAGTTCCAGATTCTCTTGCTTCGCCTGCAGTCTCGATGCAGAAGAATTTCCAGCTGCTTGAAGCGAGTCGAGCTGTACTCGAAGTTCGCTGTTTTTTTGTTCAGCTGAGCGCAGTCTTTGGTTGAGTTGGGCAGAGTTCTCGTTCAGCGACTGATTAGCAATCTGCAGCTGGCTGATTAGCTCTTGGCTCTCCCTCTGTTGCAGAGCAGTCAGACGCTTTGCCTCCTTTATCTGCTCGTCCTTGTTGATCATCAGCATTTGGAGGTTCTCGTAGTCGATTGAGAACTGATGCAGCTGTTGCGCTTCGCGATTCCTTTCGTCTCGAAGCTTAGCAATGGTTTTCTCGCTATCGTTAGCTTGGTTCAGAGCCACCTGCCTCTCCTGCGACTCCATGAACAGCATCTCCCTGAGCTGGTCGCGTTCTTCATCAACCGACGTTGCGGCCTCACTCTGGTGCCGTAACTGTTCCCGATCGTTCTCGCTGGCAAAGTAGATCCGCATAGCGGCGCCTCGTGAATGCAGCAGGCGACGCTTGCAGTGCGGGCAGGAGGCGTCCTGGTTGAGCCACTGTTCCAGGCAAGCCTTGTGAAACACGTGGCCGCATGGCAGAGTCGACCATTCGGTGTTCTCGCCTTCTAGACAGATTACACAAATCACGGAGGTCATTTTGTTGCGTGTAATTTAATTATGCCAAAGAAACTTTGCAGCAGCTCATGGTGCTTGTCCGTTTGTGCCAAATGGCAGGACTAAATAGAAAAATTTGCATTGCTATCTGTCTGCTGGCGTTGTTGGGTTTAGGACAAGGCTTCGCTATCGCAAGTACTGTACAGATAGCTAGTGTACAAAATAAAATGCTCTTTATTGCAGAAAATGCTCTCTTTCACCTGCTCTTTCGCCTCTTCTTAGAGCCGGCAAAGTGCTTGGATAGACAGTATTCTGTAGATGTAAAATGTACAGCCCTGCAGTTCATTAAGTCCCAAAATAGATCTTACGTTGAATTTCTATATATTTATTCTAAGTATTTATACTAAGTATAAATATATATTTACATATTTTACTACTTTCGAAAATCTGCAGCAAGTAATATTGACATCGTTTGAATGTCTTTATATAATTTCTTGAACTCTACATGTCTATAGTCATTGAAAAGTGAAGTAGAAGGACGCTATAAATCCATGACAAATCCATCATCTGATTCAGCGGATTTTCGTCTTCCATCCCATACGCTGGTATAGGGAAGCACCCAAATGTACTATTAAACTATAGAGTATAGTACATATTTTCGGACGTTTGTGTTTGTTTTTTTAGCTGTTAATCAAATTTTCGTAGCCTATAGGCTGCGTAAATAGATGCAAATGCAATTAAAAATCAAGATTTTTACCTTAATTTCCTTGTCCCTTGTAGTAAAATGCAATCTATCAATTCCTTACTTTACATACGATGTAGATCTTTCCCGAGGGATATTTTCAGCCCTTGGTGGGCGCCCCCTGTCTTTTTGTTGGCGCCCCTGACTCTTAGTGGACGCCCCTGTCTCTTGGTGGGCGTCCTGTCTCTTGATGACCGCCTTTGTCTTTTGGTGGGCCCCTACTACTGTCTCCTAGGACGGGAATGCAATGTCCAAGAGGTGACAAAAGTTAAGCTCCAGTCAATCGTCGAACATGGTTGCCTCTTTAATTTACATCGGAGATTGGGTGGCCGCCCTGGCCCCATCTGAGTACGCCAATCGAGTTAGTAAATATTTCGCATTGAACTTCATTGCAGAGAACTTTTTTTCAAAACGCGTCTATTTGCTTACGCATAGCCATATTTTTTAGTTTTTTTATTACACCTGACCCGATTGGGTGCAACCGACAGCTCAGGCGCAGCTATTGCGTGGCGCATCTGATGACCCAGTTCAAGGACTAGAGGGTCACCACACACACCCTCAATTTACCCAGCTAATGTTGGCACCCATTTTACAGCTGAGTGAACTGAAGCAATACAGAGTTGTGTCTTGCTCAAGGACACAAATTGTTCTTGTGGGATCAGGGAATCGAGCCCCCGACCTTCAAGACGTGAGTCCGACGCTCTGACCACTAGGCTTTAACCCCCCCCCGCCTATAGCCATAGCACAAATAAGCTACATCAATATTTCAGGCATTAAAGACTGTAAGTATATTTAACTAATTTTTATATCAATGAGGTCGAAGCTCTGCTTTCGTGTCAGTTAGATACTGGAGCATTAAACTTGCGAACATCTCCTCTTATTTTGAGCACTTACTCCTGAGCTTTCTATTGTTCGAAATTCTGTCTTGTTTGCTTTATCTGCGTACATTGTGCCGCTGAGTTGGAAAGGCGAGTGTGGAATCTGGGATACTGTCACTCGCTTTCTAAAACGGTATGATAGACGTAAACACGAAGCGATATAAAAAAGGATAGACGTAAATACAAAAGCAAAATTTTCAAGCTGCTTACTTACTTAACATGACCCAAAAATGCCTCTAATCTGCCCAATCTGTCTAAACCGACTGGACGATGCCGACTCAAGCATCGAATGCGTGGCGCTGCCCTGCGGTCACGTGTTTCACCAGGAGTGCGCCCTGCCGTGGCTTGAACAGCGGCCGGTGTGCGCCCAGTGCCGTCGCAGCATTTCCGATGTGACCACCGACCTGACTAAGATTTTCTTTGCCTCATCAGACTGCACAGAGAAGGACGAGCTGGCTTATCTTAAGGCGCAACTTGAACAACTTCAAGCAGATAAGAATGCCGCTAAAGAGGAGACCAAACAAGCTAACAGAAGCATTGCGGAGCTCAAAGAGAGCAAAAACGACTCTGAATCTCACGCTGAAGCAATGTTGAACGATCTTGTAGCGCATCAGCAGGAGCTCATGCAGGCGAAAGCTCGGCTGCGAGAGTCGCGGCGAGACCAGAAGGAGCTGGTCCTGCGCCTGGCAGAGGCTGAACAACTCGCGGATCGCTACCAGCGAAAGCTGAAGCAGTTGAAGGAAGCTGGCCAGCGGGGACGCGACAGAAGGTTGAATACGCTGCCACCAGATTTCAGCATGATGATGCCATCCGAGCCGACAGAGCTGCAGACGCTATCTCCAGCTCCTCTTCCGGTGCCTCGTCCAAGAACCTTTGGCTCATTGTCCGCACAAGAAGACTCCAGCGCCGACTCGCCGAAGCTTCATCAACTGCTGAAATGCATACAAAGCCAGCTTCGAATTCTCCTCCAGTGCCCCGTCCAAGAACTTATCGTTCTGACTCGTTCAAACAACAAGATGCAGAACCAAACGTCTCGACTGACGCTTCTGCAACTGAAATACTACTTGAAGTAGAAGGCTCAGCGTCAGATATAACTGACTTAGCTCAATCTGTACGAGAAGAAGACGACAAGACTGTAGGTGAGTGTTCGGAGATGCTGGAGTCTTCAGAGCACCAGTCTATTCTTCATCTGGCTTTTGAGGCGACATGGTGAAAAAACAAAGGTGTGACAAAAGTTGGCCGATGGAACTTAACACTTGGGGAAAAACAGAACTGTGAATAAACTTTAAAAAATAATGCTACTGTCTACGTATGTTTCCATATCAAAACAGGTTCAATATCAAGCTCTACATTGTTATTGATTCTCGTCAGTTATTATTTCCGCCTGTTAAGCTTACTGACAAGGAAGTTATTTCAGAAAGTAAACTGGGTCATTTTTTTAACTTTTCACTTATAAAGACAATTCAGAGGTATAGTATCGCGTTAACTAATATTAATAAAATTTGTGAATACTCGTTTAAAACGCCAATAAAAGAGCGATTACGAGCGTAGGCATACTCGTACATCTGGCGTAAAAGGAGGCTAAATACAGTTAAAGACGTGTGATCAGAATATTTTTTGCCTGTAACCGCACTAAATAAGATTATAACTTGATAGCTTCCACAGAGTAATTTATTTAATCTTTATGAAATTGAATGAATAAATTAATTGTTTTAATTTGACAAAAAAATTCACCAGGTATCGAGAGGTTTACTGCTGTAGTATTCGTACGCAGTGATGAAAATAGTCTGACAGTTTAAATTTCAAGTCACAGCTCAGTTTGTTTTCTAGCTAGCTGTTCTTCTGCGGCACCCGCATGGTGACTGTCTTGACCTCCGTGTAGGCCTGCAGGCCGTATTCGCCGAGCTCGCGGCCGCTGCCGGACATTTTGAAGCCGCCGAACGGAGCCCCAGCATCGAAGTAGTCGTAGTCGTTGATCCACACCGTGCCGGCGCGAAGGCCCTGCATGATGATTAAACGGAGTTCTATTGTTTAAACGAACAATTTTAGTGTCATGAATTCAATGACATTTAAGTTTAACTAGAAAGGAAATTCCGCTTATTCAGGCGTGTTGTGAGAATTGATGGAGTGCTAAAGGCTGTGGTTGAAGGTGGTGTTGAGTGATGATGCGGGAAAGGCAGGCCGCAAGGTGACAATCTGAAGGAATGGAGTGAAGACAGGATTGTGCAGCTGGATAGCCTTGGATCGAAGGAGATGGCGAGGATTTCTCATTATCACCAGATCTTCTCGAAGGAGTCGCTGTCGAAAATGGGTGCATCAATGGCCATAGTGTCTACGGACCTGGTAATGATGATCCAGTTGAAGACGTTACCATGACAAGAATTGCTAAAGAGTCATTGCAAATAACTCTAGTGACTCTGGGGCAACTCTCGTGACTTTTTAACGACTCAAACGCTACGAAGAGGCGAATGTTGTCAAGTCACGTCAGACGCGCGTCACGTCAGTTATAAAATCGTAGAATTAAGAAGGTAAGCGCTATCATTTTTTATGCGACATGTTTCGCCTCGCGTCAGGCATCGTCAGGCTCTTAAAATTAGTAATTTTTAATTAATAAAAAACGTTTTACGTTTTAACGGGTACGTTTTAATCGGAGATATTCTAGTTTTACCTGCTCGTTTTTTAGGCCTAGTTTAGTCTACTTAAATCTAGTATTTTTAAAGATTTTTTTCTATTTTGTTTTACTTTAGTTATCCCTGACGTACTCATACAAAATATGCCATACTCTGCTTGTATTCTACTGGAATCCATTTAACTTTAATCTACCTTAATCGAATCAATGGATAACGCACTCTACTCTACCTTATTACACTCTCATCAACTCTAGACTCAAATCACTGCATACACGGAGACTTCCATCTCTTAGGATCCATCATAAGCTCATCAGAAGGTGTCACTTTCACACCTGCATAACGTGCATCGCCTTGTCTAGATCGCGTGTAAACACTCCAGCCGCGAGGCCGTACATTGTCCTGTTGGCGCGTTCAAGCAGCTCGTCTGTAGACTTGAACTTGAGAATCTGCATTACGGGGCCGAAGATCTCTTCCTGAGCGATTCGCATCTCGTCCTGAAGTATTTGAAAGGGCAATAGATCAGTGCATGCATTCGTATTCAATACAGCTAGCTAAGGCACTTTAGTATTGCCCTCAAGCTAAGAGTCACCAACGTGTTACTGTATCGAGGTCCAAGTGACATCATCAACGCCTAGTCTTACTGACACTGTAGCAACACCCTTAAATTAGGCCTATGACTTTATTGCTATTCAAGCATGCAGTCTACATGTACTACTCTAACCTTAACGTCAGAGAACACGGTCGGTTGGACAAAGAACCCGGCATCGCCATGCCTACCGCCTCCGGTGAGCAGCTTGGCGCCCTGACTTTTGCCGCTATTGATCAGTTCCAAGATCTTGCTCATCTGTTCGTTGTCAATTTGTGGTCCCTGTTCCGTGTTGAAGTCGAACGGATCGCCAACTGTGCGCTTCTTGGCTCGTTCGACGCTCATCTCGACGAACTTGTCGTAGATGGACTCTTCAACGAATGTCCTGCTGCCAGCGGTGCAGCACTGGCCCTGGTTGAAGAACAGTGCAAAGTGCGACTTCTCAACTGCGTACTCAAGATCGGCGTCGGCGAAGATTACATTTGGACTCTTGCCGCCGAGTTCGAGGGTGATGCGCTTCAGGTTGCTCTGGCCGGCGTACTGGGGAATGAGCCGACCGACCTCGGTGCTGCCAGTGAAGGCAATCTGAGGGAGAATGTGCCGGCCGGGTTAAAAAAGCCTTATATGAAGGACGAAATGCATATGCAGGATAACTATGCAGTTCTTCTATGGTTGAGTTTGAGGGGCCGTAGTCCAGTGGTCTAGAACAACGCTCTGATGTGCCAGCGGCCCAGGCTCGATTCCAATTGCAGTCACATTAATTTGAGGCTAAATTGGAATAATCTCGGTGGGGTCCGTTTCCCGAACCCAAATTTCACAACGTCGAAAGACGCTGTCTTTCATAAGCTAGAAATTTCATAAACCCAAATTTTCGGGCTCGCGGGGTCTCCTTATATGTATCTCTCCAGTGTATTTCGATATTGTGAAATTTCGACGGTGTGTGCATTCTCAGAGGAGTCGGCGGAATGAGCAGTTATGCCTCTCGCCGGTTGAATGGTAATATCGCTTAAAATTCGCCATGGTGCACACCGCCCTTGCCTCGAATATGAATAATAAACGGCTTAGTTTGAGCAATAATAACTGCTGTACTGCATTTGTTAAGAATGCCAAATAACTTGCTAATCGATGTCAGACTAAGCAATACTTGCTTTAGAGGGTACGGAACCAAAAGCATCGCAAAGAATACGTGACAACGGCGAGACAGAGCAGCTATCAAATCACCTTATCTACATCGTTATGCTTGGCTAGAGCAGCTCCCGCCGTAGGCCCGAATCCCGACACAATATTAACCACGCCCGGGGGAAAACCAGCCTCTTTGGTCAGCTGGGCTATGTAGTTCCCAGTCAGCGGTGTCTGCTCAGCCGTCTTCATCACCACAGTGTTGCCCATGCTGAGCGCCGGGCCCAGCTTCCAGGCCTGCATCAGCAGGGGGAAATTCCACGGGATAATTTGGCCGCAAACTCCAACGGGCTCGTGACGAGTGAAGCAGAATCCCTCGCCGTCAATTGGGATCGTCTTGCCGTGGTTTTTGTTGGCCCAGCCAGCGTAGTACCTTAGGATTTGATCAATATGAGGTGACTGTGACTCGAAGATGTTCTTCCCATTCTGCTAACTGCTGAGGGCACACAAGTGCACTCATACGAGCGTACACACTCATACACACTCATACACACTCATACACACTCATACACACTCATACACACTCATACACACTCATACACACTCATACACACTCATACACACTCATACACACTCATACACACTCATACACACTCATACACACTCATACACACTCATACACACTCATACACACTCATACACACTCATACACACTCATACACACTCATACACACTCATACACACTCATACACACTCATACACACACATACACACCCATACACACTCATACACACTCATACACGCTCATACACACTCATAAACACGCTCACGCTCACGCTCATGTACAGCCGCCTTTTACTTGCTAATCGTAAATTAAAGTAAAGTAAGCGCATATAATAAACTGTAAAAGCTCCTGAAAATAGAGACTTTCACATTATACTACTAACTGAAAAACTCACCGGTAGCATTTGATGCTTAATTCAACATCAGCCAGAAATGAATTTGTATACGGCTTGCCATTGTCGAGAGATTCAAGCGACTGCAATGTGTTTTTTGGAATTTTGTTAATGATGACTTTGACTAAATTTGATTGAACACAACGAGTATAATGAGGATTAATAAAATCTTATAAAGGAATTGGGTTGAGGATTTTATACTTAAACCCTGGACAATCCAAGAAAAAAGTAAGAAGTAAGCCACCAATTGAAGCATTAACAATTGCAGGACTGTTGTTTAAAAGAACGAAAAGGATGCGTCAGTTGTGCTTTTGATATGACAGACATCCGGCGGAAGCTGGGTAAATGCTTTCATCATCATATCTTGTTTACTGAATTACCTTTAATCACAATATAAGAATCTTCTCAAATATTTCTTTCAAGATTTCAATAAGATCTTTCAGAAGATCGATCTTCTCAAAGACTTGGTCGGTTTGCTAGCAGACTTAAGTTGGAATTGTGCCTCTTCCCCTGAAGGCAGATGTTGCCTATCAATTCCGTTGCTCTGGTAATCAGAGCGTTGCCTACATAGGGAAAACGAGCGACACCTTAAATCACACAAGCCTAGTTTGAATGTGCAGCTTGCTAGCGGTGGGGGGGACAGCAACTCAGGGTGCTTTGAGTTGGCACTGAGGGTGACTCTCTCTCTCTCTCTCTCTCTCTCTCTCTCTCTCTCTCTCTCTCTCTCTCTCTCTCTCTCTCTCCTTACTATATTGTGCACTTTTTCGGTTTAGTTTATTAAATATACTCAACAACATTAGAAAGTCGCGCGCCACCTTTGACAGTGCGCAGTAAATTCTTGTTCAGTATTGACTTTTGAGTGACGCAACTTTGCGCCACGCGACGCAGAGTTGGGCTGGGTGAGGAGGGATTGGGAAGAGCGGAGGGCGAAGACTGGATGGATTGATGCTTCTGCCCGGTTTCCATTGTTTTTCTCAAGCATTTTTTAATATCAAAATGGTTGGCCAGGCGATAGACGCTGCAGCTAATTTGCGTCACTCGCAAGATTGAGAGACTTCACCTGCACTCTCAAAAGTGGCGACCACAGACGGAAACTTTTGTGATGGCGACTCTAAATTTTGAGTTCTTCACTGCTTTTAGCTTCTTGCTATAACAGACTCACCGCCAAGTAGACCTTGTCCCGCTCCATCAGGTCAGCCAGCCGGTTCAGCAGGACACCTCGTCCCGAAGCGTCCATCCTGCGCCACGGAGAGCCCAGACGGAAGGCCTCGCTAGCCGCGACCACAGCCCGGTCGATATCGGCCTTGTCACCCTCGGCCACCTCCGCGATCACCTGACCGGTGCTTGGGTTCACCGTCGGGAAAGTCTTACCGGAGACGGCGTCAACCCATTCGTTGTTGATGAAGAGTTTGTTGAATTTCACCTCCGGGTTGCGCTGCGGCTGCGGCACCTGGGGAGCAGATGACGACAGGCTGCGAAGTAGCACCGCCGGTGTCTGCGACAGCGACTTACGGCTGATTCTGGCCAGGTGCTGCATGTCTGGCACTGAAAAATTTTCTAGTTAGCACCAGCTGAGAAATACCATAACAAAGTCGAAACGCTTGGCAGATTGCAAACGGTTCGCAATTTGCTATTAAAATCACGAATGTCAGTGGAGTTGTCTTATCCTTATCAGTGAATGGTTTGGGCAGACTCGGGCTAAAATCTAGGCCACTGAACTACGTATTCGGCTGCCGCCAGGTCTTCTAGAAGATATGGTTGTGCAACTTGATAAGAAAACTTGCTGTATATAAGCGCTATGCAAGTTTGCATAAGCAGAATTCAGATAGACAACTATTATCACTCAACTGAATTGAATAACTGCGCTGTATCTTTCGCTAAAGTACTTCTTTTGAAAAAAAGAGCTAAACAAAATGCTTTTTTTCTCAGACAAAACAAAAATATTTCTGCTTGTGAAGTGTTTAAACGGGTCTATGAAATTTGCTTGCGAGAAGTTTGCTTGCCGAACTTTGCTTGCCGAACTTTGCTTGCCGAATTTTGCTTGCCGAGGTTTTCCAGCCAAAGTTTTCTTGCTCTTTAAGAACCTATTTTTGAGTTCTTGTGTATTTCTAATTTTCATTTTCTAAGATTCTTGGAAGTCGCCTATAGTGTTATGATTTTGTATGAGGATATGGCGGATTTGAAAAGCCCTAACGCAGAAATGGAACAATTTAGTTTTTTACTGGGAATATATTTTCATCAAAAAAATTGGACACGATTTCGAACAATGCACATATCGAATGATTTAGGCAGTGAACTGTACAGAACAGATTTTTTGCAAAAGACTGTACCACCGATCTGTGAATTGCTACATATATCATGACTCGTAAGGATACCCAACGCTCGGATACTCAAAGTTTGGCAGGCAAAGTTCCTCCAAGCAAACTTCGGCAAGCAAAATTCCTGCAAGCAAATTTCCTGCAAGAAAAGTTCGGCAAGTAAAATTCCTGCAAGCAAAGTTCGGCAAGCAAAGTTCGGCAAGAAAAGTTCGGCAAGCAAAGTTCGGCAGGCAAAATTCCGCAAGCAAACGTCGTACTCCCGTTCAAACATACATAAACATTCCGATATACATGGGAATCGTTAAGATATTGAAGTTTTATTAAGGATTGAAGTTTGCTAAATCGTTACAAACATTTCAGTGTTTTACAACACTTTAAAATTTTGGAAATGTTATTAAATGCTTTATTGCCTTAAAATACGCTAAGTCAGACAAATTGTTTTGTTTTTATCTTTTAAAGTAAAATTGGCTTGTTCCTATCCTTCTTCTAAGGGCCTAAAGTTGTGTATGAAGCAAGTGAACGCATGCGTGTTTAGTTTAAAAGTTGATCAAATATTGCTTCTGTCGTGCTATGTGCAACAGTGGGCATGCGAAACGGAACGGATTTAAGCTCTATTTAAATTTCTGTACATGATCGACAGCACATCGTCGCCGCCTTAGACCGTCGACGAAGGGTTGTGTAAGAGTATCCGATTCAAAGTTTACCGCATGCAGTCAAGATTCTAAAAAAAACAAGACTGCAGGTTCAAAGCTGCCATTTAGCACTAGCAGACTCTGCAGCGACATCAGTTTTGAGAGTTGGTTTTTTGTAAATTTTGATGCTTTCAATCTCTGACAAAGTAGGCTTTATTGATTCAGTTTTTTTTATTCTTTCCTCAAATAAAATTCAAATCGTTCCTTCTATTCTGGCTCATCGTTCCAGTGCATGACAAATCGGGTTGTCTATGGCTTGCTTTCGTAAGTTAATTCAAGCCATAAAATTCTATAGCCCTTTCCTTTTGCATGCCCACTGTTCCATAGAGCCCGACAAAAGCTATACATCGTAGCTACATACGACCATAGACCCACAAGCAGCAACACAAATTTCTGGCGAAAGGTCATCTGATTCAATGCCTTATGTGCATTTAAGGTTAATTTTCGTAGTCCAATTTGTCTATGGTGAAAGCCTACTTCATGTCATTCGATTTTTTTTAGAAAAAAACTTAAATCTACAGGTGTAGCTAATCTCCACCGCAGTCCACTTTTCTTCGAACTTTATTCATGTAAGCATGGAAATTAACCGAGAAAACATAACAGATTTATTTAAATAGATAGCTAGATTCTTTACATCATATTGAAGTTTCATGCTGAAGATGCTAAAGATCGGCTTTGTATCGCCGCGCCGGCCTGGTCCGTCCAAGCGACCTGCTGCGGCGTCGGCGACTCCAGCTGGCAGGCCACATCATCCGCGCCGAGTCGGACTGCCCAGAGCCGGTGGGTGCAGGAGGTGCTGCTGCTGACGCTGCAGGCACCCTACCGGCGGGGACAGGCGCGCACTCGGCGTTTCATCGACTGCCTGCTGGCTGACGCCGGCGCCCCGGATTCGGCCGGCGGCATGGCGTTTATCCACGACCTGGCCTTGAAGCGCGCCCTGTGACGCTAACCTGCGTATTCTGTTGTTGTTGTTGTTGCAGTTTCAAAAGGTTTGTAATTTCGATCAGAATAACGACTCATGATGTTCCCGTAGAACTTTTACTTGGATCTAATTGCACTAGCTATATAGACATATTCGTTCTCTACCAGCATCCAGCTTATTCCTAAGAAACCGGCAGTGTAGCATCCTTCTATACTTCAGTCTTGCATGGGTCTCAGCGTTGTCACGGTCCAGGACGGTCACGACCACTGCCTGGAACAACGCTGTAGCTTCAGGCGGTCAGGAAAGAACCTCGGACTGCTGGACCGCCCTAACAGAACAAATGACGGCCGAGTGATCTCATTTCGATTTAAATTTGAACATCATGCACTTAGCTAAACGAAATTTACGTCAATAATAATAAATTATAATTGATAACACCAAGTACAGTCCCAGGACTGGGGGGGGGGGTCGCCACACACACCCTCAATTACCCCAGCTAATGCTGGCACCCATTTTACAGCTGGGTGAACTGAAGCAATGCAGAGTTAAGTGTCTTGCTTAAGGACAGAATCGAACCCCCGACCTTCAAGTCGCGAGTCCGACGCTCTAACCAATAGGCTACAACCTTCATTTATAGAAAAAGTAAGCTTGAGTCCTTGGCTCGAAATCAAATGCGGAAACTCATCATGCTTGTCATATTAATAATCACTTGCAATTTGAGTAGCAAGAACTGATGCAGCTGATTATTTTCAGCAATAAATGTATGTTTTGGTTTTTTGGATGTTAAGTACATGTAGGTTTTTTTGAAAAAAATCCTTAAATCCAGCTAGTGATGATAAATCCAACGAAATCGAAAATCCCAGACATGATGTACAGCGGACCTGACCTTCTGATCGTCACTCCCTGTGCCCCTTTATTAGCTTTATTGTCTATGGCCAAGAGCAGTTCTGTGTCAGTGGCTTTGATTGGCTTTTGTTGTCTATGGCCGAGAGCAGTTCTGTGTCAGTGGCTTTGATTGGCTTTTGTTGTCTATGGCCGAGAGCAGTTCTGTGTCAGTGGCTTTGATTGGCTTTTGTTGTCTATGGCCGAGACCAGTTCTGTTGCTGTGGCTAATACTGATTTAATGGTTATTCTTCACTGGATCTTTTAATTAACAACATGAATGATAAATAATTAAGACTGTGAATTCAATTTTTATTTGGTATTTATTTGCAGCTCAAAACAGAAAAATCATCAAAATTAATCATCAAAAACACAAAAAAGTTGAAACAAATTGAAAAAAAAACTGAAACAAAAAAGAAATTTATAGTCAAATTGTGACTATCGTTCTAAACAACGACAATATACAGTGTAAAATCAACAGCATATAAACTTGAATAAAGTAATTTGCCTTTACATGTATGTACTGCCTTAATGTACTGTTACTAGCAAACAAAATCCATGTACATAGTAAGGATTGGAGGATACCCAACGGAATAAGGCATTTCTATACATTATAATGATTACGCTCGTAATATGCAACAAATTAATCTTATTTTACAGCCCATACAGGATGTTGACCATTTCTATAGGCAAAACTTTGCTAAAAGTACATTGCAGCAAAAGCTTATGCTTTCAGAAAATGTGTCAGAAAAAAATCATTTTCTATCGATACAAGTAAGTATTGGTAAACAGGTTTAAAAACTTTTCCTGGAACAGTAGGCTTATCTGTTAAACTGAATGGCGCCAAACGGATGGCATTAAATGGCGCTAAACTGAAGCATTATATGGCGCTAAACGGCGAATTAAATGGCACCAAACCAGAACATTTGTTGGCGCCAAACTGGGGGGGGAATATTAAATGGCGCCAAAATAGGGAATTAAATAGGGCCAAATTGGGGGATTAAATGGCGCCAAACTAGGGAACTAAATAGCACCGAAGTAGGGAATTAAATGGCACCAAACTGGGGAATTAAATGGCGCCAATCTGGAATTAAAGGGCACCAATCTGGGGAATTTATTACAGCCAAACAAAAGCATTAAGGAAGGGACGAATACAGAAAAATCGAGCAGAGTTCAGAGAAAAAAAACAGCAGTCAATTGTGTCTCTGACCACTTTTTTGTTTGCTCAGTTCCTGGCTTCAGTCAAAGTCCAATCTACGTCTTTTCGACGGCGTACTTTCCTCCTCCTCGAATACGTACGTTGTCAAGGGCGTTGCTAGGCAATTAGAGGTTGCAGGCGCGGATTGGTAGCTTGACTGATGCAGCTGACGATGCCGCTGCAGTCCTAGGATTTGATATCTCTGCGGCTCGTCTTTCACTTCTTGCCAAGTTGACGAAGCAATCAAGGATTGATGCTGCTCCTGCTGCTGCTGTTGTTGAAGACTCGAATGCGGAAATCTGGGAGTTTGAGTTCCAGGAAATTCCAGACCGTAACTTGTCGAAACATCATAGGGCTGATGGTGCCCTGGCTGTTCTGGAATTGGATACGAACTGCAGCTGTCCTGATCCGCGTCCTGTGAGTCCTTCCTGTCCTCTTTTCGATTGATCATCTGAAATTTTCGAGTCGAATTTGGACTGTGATTCTCAGATTCACTGTCATATTCTGAGATTCACTCTACAGCAAACTGTAATTGACTGTCATATTCTGAGATTCACTCTACAGCAAACTGTAATTGACTGTCATATTCTGAGATTCACTCTACAGCAAACTGTAATTGACTGTCATATTCTGAGATTCACTCTACAGCAAACTGTAATTGACTGTCATATTCTGAGATTCACTCTACAGCAAACTGTAATTGACTGTCATATTCTGAGATTCACTCTACAGCAAACTGTAATTGACTGTCATATTCTGAGATTCACTCTACAGCAAACTGTAATTGACTGTCATATTCTGAGATTCACTCTACAGCAAACTGTAATTGACTGTCATATTCTGAGATTCACTCTACAGCAAACTGTAATTGACTGTCATATTCTGAGATTCACTCTACAGCAAACTGTAATTGACTGTCATATTCTGAGATTCACTCTACAGCAAACTGTAATTGACTGTCATATTCTGAGATTCACTCTACAGTAAACTGTAATTGACTGTCATATTCTAAGATTGGATCTACAGCAAACTGTAATTGACTGTCATATTATCAGATTGGATTTACAGTAAACTGTAATCGACTGTCATATTCTCAGATTGGATCTACAGTAAACTGTAATTGACTGTCATATTCTAAGATTGGATTTACAGTAAACTGTAATTGACTGTCATATTCTAAGATTGGATTTACAGTAAACTGTAATTGACTGTCATATTCTAAGATTGGATTTACAGTAAACTGTAATTGACTGTCATATTCTAAGATTGAATTTACAGCACAGTGTAATTGACTGTCATATTCTAAGATTGGATTTACAGTAAACTGTAATTGACTGTCATATTCTCAGATTGGATCTACAGTAAACTGTAATTGACTGTCATATTCTCAGATTGGATCTACAGTAAACTGTAATTGACTGTCATACTCTCAGATTGGATTAACAGTAAACTGTAATTGACTGTCATATTCTGAGATTCACTCTACAGCAAACTGTAATTGACTGTCATATTCTCAGATTGGATTTAGAGTAAACTGTAATTGACTGTCATATTCTCAGATTGGATTTACAGTAAACTGTAATTGACTGTCATAACGGGTTCGACAATAAACTGTAATTGACTGTCATATTCTGAGATTCACTCTACAGCAAACTGTAATTGACTGTCATATTCTCAGATTGGATTTAGAGCAAACTGTAATTGACTGTCATAACGGGTTCGACAATAAACTGTAATTGACTGTCATATTCTGAGATTCACTCTACAGCAAACTGTAATTGACTGTCATAACGGGTTCGACAATAAACTGTAATTGACTGTCATAACGGGTTCGACAATAAACTGTAATTGACTGTCATAACGGGTTCGACAATAAACTGTAATTGACTGTCATAACGGGTTCGACAATAAACTGTAATTGACTGACTGTCCAGGAATTTGGAAGTCCAGAAGGTGAGATATTGGAAATTTAGGGCTAGAAAAAGCAACCAGCAGCCTACATATTGGACGGCACAGCGAGCTTCTACTTCGGTTGTCCTTAGCACAGCCCAGATGTTATCTAAACCATAAGCATTTGTGCTGTGTGCAGCTTTCAGGCGGAAGTGAAACCAAAACTCTGTTCACCTCTGTTTAAACAAAGACAACAAAGACCTTGGATTAAAGTTTAGGCTAAACAAAACTAACTAATTTAACATTGTCGCTGTCTGCATTAAATTGTTAGCCCCGGTTGCCAGCATTTGTTGATCAAGATTGACTGCCAGTTTATCTGGAAGGCAAGCGGATGTGCCAGACCTAGTAGATCCGCTTTGTAACCCATAATAATAATTGC